>OMLI01087938.1:0-13271 GCA_900302605.1 Rondeletia loricata
ACTTAAGTACAGTAAATATCAGATACTTTAAGACTTTTACTCAAGTAGTATTCTAATAGGTGACTTTAACTTTTACCAGAGTCATTTTCCAGTAAGGTATATTTACTTTTACTCAAGTATGGCATTTGGGTACTTTATACACCACTGATCACAGGTTTGTCTGACCCTCTCCCAGCCTGCAGCAAGAAACATGATGTAGCTATGATGATAGCTAATGCTCTCACAACGTTAGCTAACTATGGATGTGGTTAACATTAGCTAACGTTAACGTTACATAAGTAACAACGTTACAATGAAGCTATGTAGGTAACCTTAAGTTAGCTAAGTTAACGTTACCTAAATACGGTCAGTGTTTTTAAGTTAACTAACTTTAACTACTAGCTAACTAGCTAGCTAACGTTAGGTAAAACTTTGTTTACAAACTGCACACCTAATAACTTGCCATAGCTAAAGATTGGACAGGGAAGCCACACCGTTATTAGACTCTATGTCTTGTTTAAAAATTGATTGCTTCTTTTAGTCAACGCCTTGAAGCCCAAGTAATCTAAAAGAGAGCGTTCACACAGTTATCAATGTCATGTCGTCTTTATACCAGCCCTGTGCTGACACTGTTGTCAGGTGTAAAGTACTTCTTCAACAAATGCACTACCATGGAAATCAGACCTAGTAACACATGTAGCTGTGTTTACAATGACAGGCCGTCATTGTAAATAAGAAGTTGTTCTTAATTGACCTGCCTGGTTAAATAAAGGTTAAATTAAAAAATTAAAAATAAGTAGCTGTTCCCGATTACAGGAATAGACCTATCTCATCAACCATTTTAAGGCATAAACATAACATACAAACCATCCTCTGAGTTTTGGACATTACTAAGACCTCTGACTAACAACGTTGTGCCTCTCTGAGGGTTTTTTCCTGATAGGTCATCCTCCATAACTGTAGGTCATGAGTTCAGTTCCTGGGCCAGACAGGCTACTACTGTTATGATACGTGGTGAAGGTGGGGGGGCATGTGGTTCCTTTCACCCATGTAGCTAGGCTAGCTTAGGTGGGCGGGGTAGTTGGCAGGTTGTAGTCACATGCTGGCCGTCATACTGGTCTCTCTGTGTTCCTCACCCCGTCTCCACATACCAGAGAGTTTGTTCCCCCACCTCTGCTCCTTTCCTCCCTCTCTGCTTCCCTCTTTCCCTCCCTCTCTCCCTTCCTTTGAGAGTATACATTTCTGTCAGCTATTCTAGGGGCCGGTTGGTAAACACACTAATCATAAGTTGCTCAATACCTCTGGTTGTTTGTGGAATATTAACCTACTCTCTAGGACTGCCCCCTCATAGTCGATTAATCGATTAATTGGTTGGTTTGGTGTTAGTTGACCAAGACATTGTTAGTCGATTAGTCGATTTTTGTGTTTTTTCTCCATACTGAGTTAATTTCCTGAAAATGAATAAGCACATTTCTAGTAAGTGAGATTTAAAGAGGTGCTTTTACATTATTGCACTTGGCAAACTCAAATTTTACAGATTTGTCGATTAAATCAACTAATCGATTAGTCGATAAAATTCTTGACTATTAGTCAACTAAGAATTTCTTTAGTCGATGACAGCTCTACTACTACTCTCTGTAGGAGGACTTCTGGAAATCAGCGCCCCGCCGTTCTTGATCATGTGAATTACTAGAGTAAAAGGGAAGCTAAAACGGGCTGATAAAGAACAGATGTGATTATTCACAGACTCTTACGGGAGTAAGAAAGCACAGATGTGACTGAGTCAAAGGGATGGCTCATCATCTCTATGTAAGGAAATGCCACTATCCCCTTTAACATAATCACTTACACAGAAGTTAGGGAGATGTGTGTGTAGTGCAGGTCTGGGCTGTGTGCAGACTGCAGAGTGACTCCTGAGGCCCAGTCTGCCCTTCAGGAGAGCAGATTGATCCCTCACAGAGCTATGTGGACCGCTGCGTTGTTGAACCCTTGTGTGGAATGTGTGCTAGGCTCTTCGGCTCAGTGTTGCTTTTTCGACTATGGAAGACCAGAGGCTTTATTACAACCTTTAAACAAATCTGTAAGGAGATACCTGTGTATTTTGAGAAGGAATGATTATCCCAGAATCTTAACAGGAATCTTGGATAGGCTTCTTTTTTTGCCTTTAATGGAAGTTTCTTCTAGTTGACTAGTAGCTCATAAATACTGTTCAAGTGCAGGGTGTTACTGATCGAGATTCTGATATATCTTGCAATTTGATACTGCTATATATTGCAGTTTACTATTCTATTTCTCCTTTTCATTTCATTAACTGGAGTGAAGAACTGAAATTAAATCCCTTACTGCAGTAAAATGTCAACATCAATTATACTTAAGAGTAAATAGTCATGAATGAATTGCCAGTGATGACAGTAAATACATTTCAGTATTTTAAGCAGTCAACATTAGATTAGATTAGATATATTATTATGTGATCTTTCATTAGCAGCTTCGAAATGCTAACAAAAACATCCACATTCGAGTATTTGGTGTCACAATACAATAACATGGGAGAAAGCAATGTTATACTGTATCATATTTTCCCCTGCCTGTACTATCCTAGCACATTCAATCGCAATTTTACAATCTCTTAACCAAATCTATTCATTTCTAAATATATCGTAAATTTTAAGTGGGTATAAATGCAACATGTAGTTAATATGACATATATGTCCCTAACAGATACCACACTAATGGGTCATCCAATGATTAACATAGCCTGCTAGAGTACGTTTCTCATTTTAGTGATCAGAGCAGGTCTCTGCTACTGTGGTGCTTTTATAAGCACAAGGTGGATATTATGACAGGAAGCTCTGTGTTTTGGTCTGCTGCTGTGCTGATGGTGGTGAGGAGGCCCGGGCTCAGCTGGCTCTTGTCTCAGAGGCGAGTTACTCAGGGGGGCTGATTGACCACAGAGACATAGCGGCGGGGGGATTTGATACTATCCCCACAGCTTCAGCCCACAGCCTGTTAGGTGTTCTCCAAAAAACTTCCCCCACCCATGCCTGGAAATGGACACTGCCGGTATATTTATAGCCCCAGAGCACAAGCGAGCTCACTTTCTTAAACACGGGTAAGGAGCTGGTCATATTCACCAGAGCAGTGCTGCGCTTTGCTGTCGTATGTTCTAGAACGTAGACTTCAGTTTTTACGTTGCTTACAGGTTTGGCTGTATCATTTCTGAAATAGCTGATTGTTGTTGTTTGCTAGTGAAATGAATTGGTTGGAATGAATTGGTTGAAATGAATTTGACTTGTTTTTGACTCTGGGCTTTTAATTTGGTATTGGGGCTGATAGGCCCCATTTCTTCAAGATAACTGTAAAAGAATGCCTTTGAGTCTATCATCAGGGTAGCCTTTTACTACATTCCTTTGCCTTTATAAAACACTGTGAATAAATGTATGTTTGACAATGGCAAATGTTCGATTTCTCAACAAATGTTTCTTGTGTATATCTGTTTTAGATGACAGTAGCATTCTGAACACAAGCACTAGAGACTGAGACACCCAGAGGGAGGAGAGATGGAGAAGCCTGTCCTACAGACGCAACCATCCACGCTGCCCTTCTTTGACACGGCCCATGCCTTCAACCTGCTGCGGGGAATCCACGAGCTCCGCGCCGAACGCAAGTTCTTCGACGTCACTCTGTGTGCCGAGGGCCGTGAGTTCCACTGCCACCGCACAGTATTGGCTGCAGCCAGCACCTATTTCCGAGCCATGTTCGCAGGAACACTGAGGGAGAGTGCCATGGACCGGGTGGTTCTGCACGAGGTGTCGGCTGAGCTCTTAGGCCTGCTGGTAGACTTCTGCTACACAGGACGGGTCACCGTCACACAGGATAATGTGGACCTCCTGCTGAAGACGGCTGATCTGTTTCAGTTCCCCTCTGTCAAAGAGGCCTGCTGTGCTTTCCTGGAGCAGCGGCTGGATGTCTCCAACTGCCTGGAGATCCAGGACTTTGCAGAGGCCTATGCTTGCCGAGAGCTGGCCGCCAGCGCGCGCCGCTTCGTCCTCAAGAACATAATGGAGCTGGCCAAAGGGATGGACTTTGAACGGTTGCCGTGGAAGCGACTACTTGAGTTTGTGTCAGACGATGAGCTATGTGTGGACAAGGAGGAGACGGCTTATCAAATCGCTGTGCGCTGGGTGAAGGCCGACCTCCAGCGGAGACTGCACTACTGGCCCGAGCTTCTCCAGCAGGTCCGACTCCCTTTCGTCAGGAGGTTCTTCCTGTTGGCCCACGTGGAGAGCGACCCGCTAGTGTACCTTTCGCCCACCTGCCTCCGTATGGTCAGCGAAGCCCGTAGCTTCCAGTCTTGTGAGTACGACCGCCATGACAGGCCCTGCCACCGCACGCGGCCACGGCCATCCACGGGGTTAGCAGAGATCCTTGTGGTGGTGGGAGGCTGCGATCAGGACTGTGATGAGCTGGTCACTGTGGACTGTTACAACCCCCAGACTGGACAGTGGCGCTACCTGGCTGAGTTCCCCGACCACCTCGGAGGTGGCTACAGTATAGCTGCCCTGGGAAATGATATGTATGTCACAGGTAAGTTGACTGTAGTCATTCAAGCACTTTTCTACATGCATTTTCAGTCATAATAAAGAATACAGACATAGGATTTTTGGAATAGAATAGATTTTTGGTAATGGTATTGATTTTAAGGACTCAGAAGGCACTGGGTGGTATCAAAAGCCATCGAAAAGTTTCAAAATGTTGAATTCTTAGAATAGGAATTCCAGTTGCATTCATGTTTATGGGAATTTGCATTGAGGAAGTATGGTCTGGTTCTATTTAGAAAAGCAGATGGTATGTACTGTATAAATGCTGCACAGAGATTAATTAACTCCACCATATAATGAAATGTGTTTTTGTTTAATTAACAAAGATGGGTATCGACAAAAGGATTGTTTTAAAACCGGTATAGAATTTGAAAATATCAGAACCCATATTCTAATTTCCAATGATACTCAGCCCTACTAAGGACATCGCAACATTTGAGCTTCAATCTATTTCGTTCCATCACATTCTTACTGTAAGTTACTCTAACTTTAAGTAAGGTCACATCTGGTGTTCCACTTAAAGGAGAACAGGGAACAGACAGTGTGCAGTGGTTACAGTTGCTGTGTATATTACAACTTGAAAGCTTCCATCAGTAGATTTCCAGTCCGGCAGAGTGCTTATAAATAAACTGCAGGCTCTTTGGCTAGTGGCTGTATGTGTGAACAGGGCAAAGTGAGGCAGGACATGGTGTGCTGCCAGGACTGCAGTGGTGGGCTCATCCACTAGAGGCCATCATCTTCATCGTCTTCTTCATCATTAGCAGTGGCCTGGGCCAGCCTGCAAAGAAGGGCAGTGTTTCCCAGGCCTTCACACAACATCCCAGGCCTTCACACCAATGACCAATATCACACAGCGTGTGATTCTGCAAGACAGTGGTGGGGGACCATAAATTACAAGTATAGCTCGCTCATTCCCTCCCTGACAGAATAAGCTACAGCAGCAGCACATGATAGTGTAATGTTAGGAAAAGTACCTGCATGTTGACAGGCAGATTGACAGACATTTAACCTTTGATACAATGTCCTTGTGATAATATTTTCACAATGTTCATGGAGTCAGGGCTATTTTCAATTTGAGCGCAGCCTGCCCTGGAACTAACAGAAGGTACAGTGAGTTTATTGTAGGCAGCAAAGTAGTTGGACAAATGAGATCCAGTTGCTGTGGGACTGCACACAGAACAGTGTCAAAAGTACATACAGCTGCAATACAGGCTAGTTAGACTGTTTTTCAACTGTATACTCAGCTACTGAGAATACAGGGAAATAAGGTGCCCACAGTTGAAATTGCTATTTTGAGAACTCTGTAGAGTCTCATCTTTCACCGTGATGTTCAGCAGTATCAAATGGAAAGAGTATGCCTCATGCACATTATGCCATTAAGACTATATTTCTGTGTTTTCCAGGTGGTTCTGATGGCTCTCGCCTCTACGACGTTGTGTGGCGCTACAAGTCCAGCGTCAACGAGTGGACGGAGGTCTCACCCATGCTGAAGGCCCGCGAGTACCACAGCTCCTGCGTGGTGAAGGGCCAGCTCTATGTGGTGGCCTCGGACAGCACCGAACGCTACGACCAGGCCCTGGACTGCTGGGAGGCCTTGCCACCTATGCTGCACGCCATGGACAACTGCTCCACCACCACCTGCAATGGGCGTCTGTATGCCATAGGCTCTCTGACCGGGGAGGACACCATGGCCATCCAGAGCTACGACGCAGAAACCAACCGCTGGTCACTGCTCAACTGTGTTCAACTGCCCCCATGGTCCTTTGCTCCGAAAACAGTCACTCTCAATGGCCTCATCTACTTTGTCAGGTGAGGAGAGTAGAGTCTCTAAACATTTCTAACCAGAATCTTTATATTCTGATTTGCCACCGATCGCCTCCATGGGCAATCTGCCATTAATTTAGAGCAGGGGTACTCAAACATTTTTATTAAAGGTCCACTTATGAATTTTATACACGGTCAATGGTCCGGAACAATGCCAGTAAAATGCACCGACATAAATCAACATCCATAACATATACACACATTCAATAGTACAGTATGGTGGCTTGAACGCTTCGTCTGATTGTGGAAAAACTCCCTCCCCCTCCCCCTCCCTAATGCTCCCAGAGACGTCTCCAGACAAAACACACTGTGGGCACAAAACCGTACGAAAGATATTAGTCTTTATATTTATTATTATATTATATTTGATAGAATCTCTCAGCGATGTCGGATGGTGGTGGGGTCCCGACTGACTCAGTGACAGCTCATCAGAATCACTGCCGAGTTGATCACACCAGTGCAGGAAAGCAGAGAACGCATTGGGCGCATTTTTAACTTTTAACATTGGACCAGAGTGAACGTATCCACAGAAACTGACGACGGGCGCACGGCACACACAAATACACACAAGCCGACAAGCGGCTCCTTGAAAGTCAAGGATGGTTAATTTGCGGTCTGCAATGCGTGTCACGCGTGAGCAAATATATAAGTAAATATATATGCACGTTCAATCGCACAACGCGTCAGACACAAGAAAATATATTCCTACATTAATTTACATCTAATGTGACACAGGGTCCGGTCCGGATTGATTTGCAGTTCGGTTTGGATCCGGACCTTGGTCCGGAGTTTGAGAAGCCCTGATTTAGAGAGTAAGGAGAAGAATCGCCTCAATGGACATCGATCGATCGGTAGCCTAACTAATAACGTTATATACTAGCCTAGACTGCACAGCATAATGAACATGAGCGCGCCAATACACTCATGTTCATCCAACGTGTGCGCAGCCCGGTGCCCTCTTTACTGGCAGCAGAGGAAGAAATTGCTAAAAGAGAATGAAAAAAGTATTCTCAAATTTGGGAAATGAATGTGCAGCGCAAGTACAAAAGCGAGTTGTCTCGGTACAACTAATCCACTTGCATGACAGAGCATTTAAACAGCAAACTCCCCAGAACCACTGCATCCATAGTCTAAGTCCAGATCATGTCATTAAACTGACATTCCTTCATTATAATTCAATGCTTCTGTAATGGTCAGGAAATAAAGTTTCTGAAGCACAGTTGCAGACAGTGGTGAAGTGGGATTACTAAATACAGGTAAATTCATTCAAGATATTAATTTTTTTACATTTTGAAAAGCTAAATGTTTTTGGTTTATTGTGCTATGTTTTAGTTGAAAGATTACACTGTATGGAACTTTTGTGCATTGTTAAAAACAAAAGTGACATTTAGATTTTTTAAATACGTTTTGTTACACTGAAATGTTGAAAAAGAGTGTTTTTGGTTATAGATGATTCGAATATTCAATGGAAAATCCGCTAGATCTAATCTAAAATAATCTAATAGTTGCAGCCCTAGTGGACACAAAAAGACCAGTTGTATTCATTGATGGCAGTGGCTTGACTTCAGTGTGTTTCTTTTTTGTAGGGATGACTCAGCTGAGGTCGATGTTTATAACCCTCAGAAGAACGAGTGGGACAAAATTAGTCCAATGACCCAGGTTTGTATTTGACATCAAACACTTGTCTGCTGGCATGCTTTCTCATGAAAATTGGATTTAAAGTAGTATCTGTTGGTGATTGCGTGCGCCAGATCATTGCTTATGCCGCATTCACGTCCCGTCGGATTTACCATAAATACGTGCTGCCAACTGGGAAAACACGTGAATGCTTCCAAGTTTTAGTGACGACGAGATTTCATCCCGTTCTTCCACTTCTTCTGATATGACGTGAATGCAGCATTAACTACAGCCTGTGTTTCCAGTTAATTGTCTTCCTCTCCTGACTCAATTCAACCTTTCTTTCAGGTCCATGTTGGAGGTAGCGTGGCAGTCCTGGGCGGCAAGTTATATGTGTCTGGTGGCTATGACAATACATTTGAGCTGTCGGATGTGGTGGAAGTCTATGACCCAGCCAACCGCACTTGGACCCCTGCTGGACGACTACCCCAGCCCACCTTCTGGCACGGCAGCGTCAGCATATTCCGCCAGTTCATGCCCCTGGTGGTCAGTGCGTTTGAACCCGTCAACATACCCGCGTCAAACGCCATCCACCTGCACCGGCACCAGCGTCACCAAGCGCTCCACAATCTCAATAACAATCTCAACCAGAACCAGGATGTGAACCCAGCACACTGAGTTTGGACCCAGATATCCCGGTCACCCGTTCAATCCGTTCTCCCCCGTAGTGCCATCATTGGTTTACTGTGAATTCACCTCATCACGATGCTAAAGATGTTCAGGACAGAAGAGAAGGCACTTTGTGACTGAGCGTGTATACAGTTGCCTGAGCTCCTTGTAATCCACTTGCCTGCCATGCTGTCATACTGATAAGCATGTGTTTCTATGTATGGACATGTCTATGACAGCAGTGGATCACTTTGGATAGGTTTTCGTCATACAAAATCATTTAAAATTTGAATTGTTTCTTAATTTGTAGTTAAGATTAAGAGCCAACATTGGTCAGAAACACCATTAACCCGCTTACATTCCAAAAGCATTCTAAAAGTTATCTAGCACTAACCAGGCAGATGGCTTAGTTGGGTTCAGCTGAGATTGATCAGGAGAGATAGCTTATACTCCAAGCTGCACTGAGGAATCTTCTATTATCATAGTAGGATGAGAATGGTTGCATGTGATGTAACTTGTACCGGGTTGAGATATTCTATTGATAGTGATAATAGCTCATAGGCTGCACACCATCTCCTTGTCTCGATCTATACCTGGCTTCACCACTCCTGACCCTTGACAGGGCTAAATCAGAGTTTATAACCACCAATCTAATGTGCATGAAGCAACATTTTCTTTGAAAATTTTTTATGAATGTTTTACTGTTTGACATGTTTATTTATGGATATATTTATGCTTTTGTTGCTTACGGTGTTACTGCTTATCAGCTGCAACAACAGTGAAATGTGGTACATGGTGGTGGTGGGTCTGCAATCAACTGGAAGTGCAAAAAAATCAATTTGCTCTTTTGTAAAATATTGTTTGGCTTTAATTGAAATAGTATTTTTACAGTAATAGCAATGCAATATTGTTTTCTTAGTTTTCATACAAGTTTGCGTTGTTTACAAAAAAAATTCATTTTGTAAACATATCCCTTCCCTTATGTAATGGGTTTGTATAGTCATAATGTACTTTATAGTGTGGTTACCATAAATAAAACTGCAGGCAGGACTGTGAGTTTATTCCGCTGCTTCACATTTGATGAATTGTCGACAGGCTATTTACATTCACAAATATTTCTCTTGTACTTTTGACAGTAGTTGATGTACAGTGTGAAAAGACAAATGAAATGCATTAAGAATCTTTTTTTTTTTTTATTGCAGGAGTAATCCCTTATCAGACTACATATTTTAAAATAAATCTGTTAAGCTATTTGACTCCAAACGAGGATGTTCAGAAGGCCCAAATCTATGAAAGAATTTCATGAGTCATGATCTACGATTGTTTTTGGACTGAGGACATTGTGAAAGAGATAATCAAGAGGACTTGGTCAGTACTCCTAGACCAGGACTCCTACATATAAAAGATTCAACACATATTGGCCCTCATAAGTGCTCCTTGATCAGCACTCTGCAGATGCGGGCCCATCCAATTCATCCCTTCAGTGACAAAACTCTACAAAAACACCACAGAGTCCAGTTACACTAGGCCCACAGATAATAGGAGGCTCAATAAAACAAGCCGAAACATAATTACACAACAAGCAACCCTCACAGGCATGCATTTCACTTATATAAACCAATAAACACGTAGGAATAACTTGCTACTGTCAATTACATGTCTGGGAATTTAACAGTAGCTGAGTTGTCTTCCAATTTCTGTCCCTTCAGATCCCTAAGACCAAACGCTGTAGGCTGTGCTTCACCGTCTCTTATATCACACTTGAATTCATTTAGGGAATGGTTGTAAGAATGCCATTCCCTTATGGTCACCTCACTTCTGAATGGTTTGCACACAGTCCCTCGTCTTTCAGTCCTCAGGTCTTGCTCTCCGATATATTCTCTACAATCCCCTCCACAACCATCGTAGACTCGTACACCCCAGTAACCAGTTGCGTTTGCTGCAAGACATCCGATACCGTGAAGCTCTCCACCGCCTGGCCATGCCCCAGGTTCTGCCTGGACACCACTTCCTCCATCATCGGGTCACCCGACTGGATCACCACCCTCACTATGCTACTGGGATCTAGGCCCGACACGGAGACGGACACCGGGTTTGGGGCTTCCTGGACGCCGGGGGTCTCTGGGACATATTTCATCTCCTCGGTGACCAGTGAGGCTTCGGCCGTTTCAGTCGCTTCAGTCTCACTCTGGCCTTCCTCCCCTTCGTCCACTATCACGTTTCTTAGCTTCCTCTGCCGGGGGTTGTAATTCTCAGTGCGTTTGTGGATTTGAGAGTGTCGTCGCAAGTGAGCCTGGAAGAGAAGAGTTGTGAGGGTTGGCTGAGCGCTAGGAGCAAAGGGGGGGAAATGTATTTATCGTTCACAGCCTACCTGTCGAGTGAACTTGTAGCCACAGTCTATACACTCAAACTTCCTCATGCCCTTATGACGACGCAGATGGACACGGAGCTGCTCCATAGCTGGTGAGGGCACAAAACCACAAGGAAAATCATATTTTACGGGATTTTTATTTATTTTATTTTATTTTATTAGTGTGTCCTTGACCAGACTCCATGTTGACATTCTATAGGTGCTGATCATGAGCTCAAAATATGATGTGTACATGGATTATGGACCACTTTCTGAACAGGGCCCATATTGTGTTATCGGCGTGGCATGTCTTACCTTTAAAGGTTTTGCCACATATGTGACAACTGTGGGGGCGGCCCTCCTGGTGCTTGCTGGCAATATGGCGGACAAGGGGGCCTTTCTCTGTGAAGCGCTGCTCACAGAACTCACAGCTGAAGGGACGCTCACCAGTGTGTGTCCGGTGGTGTTTGTCTAGACTGGCTGGCATAAAAAAGACAGAGATTAATGCAATAAACAGTTCCTTAAATGAAAGTACATAAAGTGTGCCACTGTCTTTTTTCATGACGATATCTGGGAGGAGGGGGGGATTCCTTACCATGATTATGTTTATGATGGTGATTTTGGTGATGGTGATTTTATAAACAAAAGTACCCATAATGACGCTGTCACAGGTATTATGGCTTTTATATAACGGTTAATGATGCATGTGTACTGACTGAAAAGTTGTCTTCAAAGTAGTATGCATACGTAGAATTTAAAAAACAGGAGAAAAGAAGAAATACTGGTAGCTTGCTACCAGGTTACCGCTAGAGTTGGCGTAGCAACCAATAAAGCACTGCTAGCATTTTATGGGAATTATCATAATTGGAAAGCATCTTTAACTACTCAGATCTCTACTCAGAACTAATTGCAGTAGCAAACTATATAGTCATTTTCATAGATGATAGTAGATGGTAAGATGCCATTACCTTGTGTCCTGAAGGTTTTGCCGCAGAGGTGACATTGGTAGGGCCTCTCACCAGTGTGTACACGCAGATGCATGTTTAGGTTGGTCTTCTGGGTGAATGCATGGCCACAGTGGATACACACAAATGGGCGCTCATTTCTGTTAGGTAGAACAAACATAAAAACGAACTCAGGCAGTCTGGACACATTCTAACACTTACATACAGTACTGTGCAAAAGTCAGAGACCACCCTTTCGTTCATTCAATTTCCAGTCAAACGGCCATTCAGTACAGATTTATGTTTCGGTATTTAACAGAACATTTCACAGAACTAAGGAAAAGTTGAAAAAACTGTTTCCAAAACTGGAGTTCAAACAAGGCCACCGCAGAGCGTGGCATATGCCCCCGACCGTATGTTGTGAACCACATAATGTAGGTACCCCCCCCCCTGTATAACACGCCCTCCCCCTCTCCGCTCTCCTTCCCCTAAAATCGACAAGGCCACCGCAGAGCGTGGCATATGCCCCCGACCGTATGTTGTGTGAACCACACTCAAACCATGCATTTTAATCAGATCATGAGCCCTCAAATGCCAGCCCCCCTATTTTACATGGGCAACACCTTGGAGGAGTAATATCATCTTTATATGGTCTCTGTTGTTCTCGACCATGAGGGAGGTGACGCCCAACTTCAAACTGACATTGGAAACGGGGCTCGGAAGTTATATGAGGTGAATCGTCTCCTCTCTTGGAGACGCATCAACAGTATGTAATATCTTATTTTCACATCGAAATGACAAGTAAACATATGCTGTAACATTTTTGCATTGTTTACTGATAAATCACGAGGCAATGGACTACTTACATCTTGTAACGTCAACCTGAACTTGAAACCGCAAAGTATGGCATATGCCCCTGACTGTACATGGTCAACCACATGAAGGCAGCCATATTGGATGAGCGGTGCCATCACCGATAAAAACCAGCCTTCGTGTGGTCAAGTCCAATTCAACACCAAAAAATCTGCCCGATCGACAAAGGCGTTTTCTGTTAAATGAGCGGAAACCAAATTCAAGATGGCGGCCGTGGTGGCCATATTGAATGAGCGGTGGTGTCACTGATAGAAACCAGCCTTCGTGTGGTCAAGTCTAATTCACCACCAAAAAATCTGCCAGATCGACAAAGGAGTTTTCTGTTAAATTGAGTGGAAACCAAATTCAAGATAGCGGCCGTGGTAGACCACCAAAACTATCACCATCAGATAGACAGAACTTAACACTTTCATC
>OMLI01087941.1:5911-16618 GCA_900302605.1 Rondeletia loricata
TCAGATCTGTTTGTCTTTGAACAGTGTGTGTGTGTGTGTGTGTGTGTGTGTGTGTGTGTGTGTGTGTGTGTGTGTGTGTGTGTGTGTGTGTGTGTGTGTGTGTGTGTGTGTTGTGTGTACAGTATGTGTGCATGCACAAAAGGGAAGCAGCATGAATGCATGTATGTATGTATGTATGTATGTATATTGGGTAAAACAGCTAGATGTCAGACTTCGTGTCTGAGTAAAGGAGAGCAGGCCTGAGTGGGTCAGTGGGTGTCTTTACAAGACAGCAGTTGTAGGGGATTAGGGAGGGAGGTATGAGATGCAAATGACTGTCATCTCCAGAGGTTCACTTAATTAGTGTTTCTCTAAGGCTGACTGGGGAGTGCGGCACGTGGTACGGGCATTCACAGCTACTGCAATGAACTGGAAAAAACAAACAGGAATGCTGCTACTCTGTTTTATCTCTATCAAGATTATAATTGTAAAGTAAAACTAGGAGAAAACTAGGTGTTAAAAAACATTGTCATAAACTGAAATAAAAATAAAAACAAAACTTTGTGGAAAAACTAAAAACTATCTTGTCTACTTGTAAAACGAGCTAAAATAAAATAAAAGTATACGTCAAATGTTTTTAGTTTTCGTCTTTGTTTATGTGCAGGGTAAAAAAAAGAATGAATTTTGGGTGGATAATTTTTCGCAATTTTTACTGGACATTAATTGAAAAATGTATGTAAATAATTTTTTTTTATAATTTATGATTTATTGTTTGTATTACACAATAACTGTTGCAAATATATACAAAATACCTGTTCTGATCTTCTATCATTATACCTTTAAAAAATACCACCCCTACCAAAAATACTAAAACTAGAACTGAAACTAAACATTTGTAAAATGTAAAATGTTAAATAAAAAATAAACTAACAAACCCGCACTGAAAACTAACTAAAACTAAACTGAAATTGAAATAAAAATCTAAAACAACATAAAAACTTTTAAAAATCCAATACTGTAATAACCCTGATCTGTATCTCTCTGTAAATAATCCAAAACAAGCTGTTGTCTTCAGGGGTTGCTCTAATAATTGTATTTGAAACCACTGACATTTACCAAGGCTGAATCAGGCATGGTAGGCTACCAGATATAGTTTTGGCAGACTGTGGTTTCTATCACATCATCCTGTTGTAGCTATTCATTATTCAATCCCTGCAGAGTCAGAATAAGAGTAGAACATCCATTCACAAAAGGTATGATCAGATCCTAATGTCTACTCCGAATTTTCAAACAAATTCTGCAGACACTATGTGACTGGGAATCCCTCCCAGGAAACCCTCACTGGATGTATTTTGAAGACTCGTCTTGCAGAGGTAATACATTTCCCCTGTCTCACTGCCTGTCTCTGCTCTTGAAAGAAAGCAACCTAAAGAAAAAGTGAAGGGGAAACCATATATTGCATTTCAGCTGTCTGAGTCTAAACCAATCCCAGCTATTGTTACAGATAACGGTGCATTTTTAATTGAATTCAAAGCGAACCTGCAATTTGTGTAATATCTAAACTGCAGAACATTGTGATGTTTTTAAGCTATTTTCTCTGTTACACACTATCAATTGGTTTCACAATTTTGTAATGTATCACCTGAAAAGGCATGGAAAATTTGCACACTGAATTATTTTACTATTCTTTCCATGCTGAATGGTTATTCTGTGGTTTAATGATTGATTGATTGATTGGTTGATTGGTTGATTGATGGATTTATATTTCCATTAATATCTCTAATAGGGGAAATGCATAATCTTACCATGATCACATCTACATGGCATACATCTTTAACAACCTACAGATGTAGACTTAACAGCATTTTCTCACTGATAGTGCATTTGAAATCAGTGGCTAAGTTGTTACTTTGTTTTTTATTGGTTTGATTTGTTTCACATGGCCAAAACATATGAAGTAGGTCTACTTGAAAACAAAGCTATAATTTCCAGCAGTCCCGCCCTTTTATTGGACAACATTTTAATCTTAACAGGCTGGTATAACAAACAAAATCTTGTCATTGCTCGTCATTGCTATTCATATAATTTATACCGTATGCTCCCATCAATCCAAAAGCAAAAAGAGATGGTTCCTATGCAGACATAATCAGGTAATTCAGGGCTGGTGCCATCCCAGTATTGCAATAGTAACCAAAAATCAAGCTCAGTTTGACTCAACCACTTCAAACAAGGCAGACAGTGAACACAAGAAAAAGTGGCGAGTGTAGGGTTTTAGGTACCCAACGTAATGCCTGAGGAAAACTCTTTCAAATATATCGACCTGTATATCCATTATAAAAACACAATTGCCTAATCCATAGCCTACATTTTGTTCTACCAACCTGGAGAAAGGGCTGTGGCTTTCTATCTCATTTTAAAGAATGAAGATATTCTTTGCATCATGGTCTGGATCTGACCTGTGATACTGGTGGTAAACTATCACCTGAACTGCCAAAGAAGATTTACAGTTATCCTCAAAAGTAACTGAAGAAGAAACAGAAGAATGGCTGTAGATTCACAGTTATCAATATTAAACAGGCTCCTATAACAGCTCCTATCATAACCCAGTCAGGAGGATGATGTCCAAGAAGCTAATTTGCTAAGCTATAGCAGCTATGGCAAACTATATTATAAAAACATAGGCATTTTCTTAAATCCTTGTGTTTCTAGTTGGGGTCAGTATGAACTGTGGGCCAGTGTACACATCTTTTTGGTAGGTAATAAGGTAATATGTGCTGTGTTATAGATTTTTGGTGGTTTCCCAAAATCTCATCCATGCCAAAATTTGAAAAATACTTTTGAAATCATCATGAAATATTGCAAATGAAGAGTAATGTATCCTTACAATGTTAAAATAAATATAAAACTCATCATTACCTTTAACACCCACACTAATGACAAGTGATAAACACACCTGCTGTAAACCAACAGTATACCAGAAGCCAAGGATAAACCAAAATTCAAAAATGTATACTTTGGGCCAATTAATACTGAAGGCACCTTGTCTGAATCAATGTCAAGGTCAATGTCTGAATCATAGCAGACAAAATCCCTCCAAAAGTAACCTTGATGTTTATACTGCTGGTGCTTTGCCCCAGCAAACAAATCTAATGATTCATAGGTCGTTTGTCAGATAAAGTCTCCAAACCAGACGTTTCTGGCCCTAATGAGGCCCGTCTCAAACAGCTTAGAGTAGGAGCGTCCTTGATCTCCCAACACATCGCACTTCCCTGTGATCGCTCACATCAGACTGTAGAGATACTCCAAAAGGGCCCAAAGCACCGGCTCAATGTTTCCATTGCGTAGTTCAGAATGTCATTACATCCATATTCAATTTACAATTCTTATTTTGTTTCCAAACTGAGATGCCGACGTTACTGTCCTTGCATATGATAATGGTTAGGTTCAGATATTACATAACAAGATGGTTACTTCTGTCTGAGGCTGCAGTATGTCATTATGCCATGACAATGGATTTATTCAATACCAGGTGTTCTTGAATTTTTCCCAGCCATGCAGCAACTCAAATGAGAGATGTATCTTTCTCCCTGGGATCCGAGCTCTGCGTTAAAACATCACTTTGTTACATTGGAGCACCACCAGACAGACCCACAGCCCTGATGGAGGCCAGTGTGGCCTGCCATGTCTAGACTGTTCGCCTCAATAAATGGCATTGGTATCCTTTTGAAATTCAGCTCTAATTCTCACAGACAAAGCACACAGATTCAACCTTCAGAGTATTTATCTATGTAGGCTCACAATCCATTTTGGGTCTGAGTCTACTGTTGCACAAATCAGCTTCTAAACGGACTCACCAGTCAACCTGCTCCACATTGATCCCATGTTGATATAATGGAGATCGCTGTGTTAACATATTTTACGGTAGGTACCCAAAAACTTCATCTAAATAAATGTAGATCTTAATATTGCATGATATTTATATGCAACTGTGAGTGCGATTTAAATTTCAGGAAAAAATGACTACTGACATTCACATGCTGCATACTGTAATAAAGGCATGCTATGTTTAACTTGCCCAGATGGAATGACAGAGCAGAAAATAGGCTTGTCAAGGTGAATGACACCTCCCATTTCTATGTATAATTCACAGCACACACCCACCTGAATAGGTGACTTATTGGAAATGGAGAGAGAGTGCATTTCCAAATTGGCCAAACAGGACACAGAAAGAAGGGCCAAGTGTGTGCCTTATAATCACACCATACTAAAACCTCACAAATTCTATCATACTTCAACAAAATGAGATGAATTATATTACATAAAAGTCTAAGTGAACAGATAAAAGAGACGTTTTTTTTAAAAATTTCTTTTACGGCTTTTCCATTTTCGTTGTTTAAATGCTAATCTGGCATCAAAGCCTTTCAGCAATTGCGCACATCTAGGGTGACACCACCAATCTGTGCTCCATGACTGGCCTGTCAGTCAGCCTGTCAGTAGTGCAACAGTGCCATCTATGGTGGAATAGCAAATGAGCCTGGTCATCCATGACATACTGATGACTTGATTCGACTACACTCGGTTCCCTAATCATTACCGTGCCAATGAGGAATGGTTTGTCCATATTAGTAAAAATGAGTGTTTCTATGCCTGAGAAAACCTAATGACATAGAGAGGTGTATGTAATGTGCTGGAACCCCATTATGTCTCGGCAACACATCTTAATAATCTCTGGACATTGCCTCTCCGCAAAAAGGACGTTCACCCTCACCAAGTTTTATAAAAGGCCGCTATTAACCCCCAGATTACAGCGGCCGTGAGCTCTTTTTATGCCTTCGTATAGTATGGGGAATGGGATGTGCTCGGAGGTGATGATTGGAAGCAACTACAAGCAGTAATGGAGCATACAATTTTGCAATTTGCATGCTGTGATAGGTAGAGAGATGTCATTCACTTATTTTCAAGGTCAGGAAGTACCTGCGTTTCTGAACTTTAGAATAATCACGTTTGTGCAGGCCAAGAAATTGCTTTTACACCCGTGCACACAAACGCTAGTCAAACTACGCTCCCATGGGGAAGGGTGTTTTTAATTAAAACAAAGTTACATGGTTATGATGTAATTAAAGTCAGAATGATAATACATTGTTTTATTATGAAGTTCACTCATTAAGGTCTCACTGATTAGGTGCCTAAATATGGATGAGATTAACAAGATGTGATGCAGAAAAGAGACACTGGAGAAGCTCGTGTATGGTAATGTTCTTTCTGTCGGGCTTATAGGCTTACAGGGATCCGGATGGATATTACTCGTTCAATTTTGGACGACTGTGAAATCCCTCTTTATGCAAATGAAACAATCTATATCAAATTAATAAACCTTTTAAAAGCATACTTCTTAATGATTTCCTGAAAATCAGAAGGAAGGACAGAATTTGAAATCCACATAAGATGCATTGTACAAAACGCTTCCTCACACCTCAAATCCCAGTTTGGAAATCCAATTTGAGGTTTTAATCAGAGAATGCCACGCCTCTATATAACCTAGTAATCATCAGTGAAGAACAAAAAGCAATTATCACTCATTCATACAGCCTTCTTTAAATCATTCTACATTGATTACATAGGGAAAATGGAAAAACGCTCAGCAGGTTCAACATCCTTCATCATCACATTCGTGGAAATACAAATACCAAAAGGTCTCGCACACAGTTAAATGAACTAGCAGGAGACAAGAGCAGGATTCATATGCCGCTTGTCAATGCTCAATTACCCCGCAAACTCAATATATGATGGCAATAAAACCCCAAAATAATTGCTGTGCTGCGCATATTATTGAATTTCAGAACAGGTGGTTGGCAGAGTGCTCCCTACTTCAAGACAGCGCAAAACAAATCCTTGACCAAAGAATGGGTTCGCCTTAATACAGTCGTATAATACAGAATACTGCAATCCAACCCAGGTATGACTTCCAGTGGGGAAAGAAGTCCATTAGCCTGTAAGCAGATGTATTTCAGCAGCGTGGAGACTCTTTATGAGCATACATTTTTGCAGTGCATGCTTTTCCACCAAATGACCTTCCCTCCACACTGAGTCCATACTGAGCAGCAACTTTCACAATCATATTCATGAGCCCTACTTTATGGGACTCATAAGGCCACCTTCATCCAGGAGCATAATATGTTTGTGTGAGGGGTATAAAGCACGTAATGTGCTATAAAATATGTCCTTTAATGAACTTTATAGGAAGACTGAAGTGTCCACACGTCCGTCTGATCTAAATACGGGGCACATAAAACAAACGGCTAATGGAAACTTCCTGTACTGCTGCTATTAGGAAAAGTGATCTGTCTCCTCTTCACCTCTGCACTGCTTTCCGTGTGAAAGATTAGAAACCCCAACACAATGCTCGTTCAGGACGAGCTGAAGGGCACCGGAGGATAATTGTTAGAGTTCAAATGTCCTATTATTCATAACGTGCCCAGGTCTGAATGGCAGAGGGTTTATTTGAACAGGAAGTTGCCATAGTAACGTTAACCTTCTTCACTGATCAACACTACACTAATAGTAAAACATTGTGTTTGGAGAAGATAATTAGATGCTGACGATTAGAGCTCCCTTTCAAAGAAGTCACGTTAGAAGATGTTATATTTCAACTGCGTTTTGATCTGAAGTTAACTTTATCAAATGTACTGAAATCTGTGGAGTGCCTCGGATCCAGCCGGCGTGTGATGGATGATAGCGGTGAGGGAACTGAGAGGACTGCTGGACAGGGCAGACCCTTACACCTGAGCGGCCAGGGATGGCTTGGCCGCATGCTGTTCGCATCATTACACAGCCTGAGCCCAGACCTCTGGTGCCGCCCTGATTGATGGGCTCCACCAGGCCAAACAGCCCAATGGAGGCGTCCCATCCAGACTATAGCCCAGCCCATCCATCTTGAACCCCGAGTAGAGAGTTGCGTTACCGTACGTCTCGTCTGGGGCCGGACTGCTCGGTCTTAACCCCCACTCCCTGATTTAATGGACCGTTGGGCACATTAAGGGCGAGATTCAACATTGTACGCTGAATTAGCTGGCAAGCCAGGAGGTGGGAATGAATAAAACACCAAATCAGAACGTTTTCCATCACGCAGATCTGTAAGCGTGGTAAGGGTGGCAGTGATCTGTGGCACTCTTTTAACATCATTTCCAAGTGACTTCTCTTGAACATTTGTATGTCCCTCAGCCTGAACATTTTTTCCTAGAATTGATGTTGCGGTCACTTTCTCACATTTGTGTCATGTCAGCTATGCTGCTGAGTGACAGTAATGTCTCGGGGACAGTGAGGGTTAATGGAGAAAGTAAGGCAAGTGGAGAGCCATTTCATTTATACATATGTGAGTTTAAGACCATATGGTAACATCCTTAAAGTCACAATGAATTAGCATTTTGAGAGCATCTTGCTTCCGTAATTTGACCCATTTCCGGTTGAAACAGGGTGTTGGGGCGGGACGTAACGGGGGGGAGGGATCATTCAAAAGTGTCCGGTGGTGTAAACAGATGGGATAAGCAGTATCCATTTGGGAGAGAAAGGCAATTTCATATAATGGGAGCTGTGGAGGGGGGATTGTTCAAACATCTGTGGTGGTATTATTAGTTGGAATTTTTATGTACGGCTACTGGTACGCTTTGAAGAAACTACTAAAAATACACTGATTTCCAGGAGGAAACGGTAAAATCTGAGAAAATATTATATAAAAGATATTATTTTTGTAACTTTTTTTTCATGTATTGCTAAATAGGTGTATATACTGACGTGGGAAATTAGCTACTGAGGTGAAAAAGTCATTTCTCATTTCATTGTGACTTTAACTGAATCTAACCGTTCATGAGAAACATCTGGAAATCATGTTTCATGGAGGACCTAATAAAAAGGGATCGCCAAGAGACATCAGATCACTTTAAAGATAGAAAACCACAGACACAGAGTAAACATGATTTACAAGTAGAGTTATCTTCTGCAGATGTTAAAAGCGAAGCTTGTTAGCTCTGGCTCTGCACTGGACATTAAGATGTTTGTGATTAGGTCCCATATCCCAACATGCTCTGCAGTTGTGTTTTCATGAGCAACATGCACAACATCTGTGATTGAGTGAGTGGAACACGTTGAAATACAAACGACATTAGCCATGATAAGCCGGTTCATCAAATCACAGGTTGAGGTATTAAGCACAAGCTGTACAAAATCCACTTTGTTGTATATTAGACGACATAATCACAATCAAGATGGTTTAGAAGCAGCAGACGTTGTGCTTCAATTCATATATTGTGCTTTTCTCTCAGCACAGAGGGAAAGACATGAATTGCCCACTGAGAGCTATTCCCTCACATTTGTCTTAACTGACAGCTTGAACATTTCTGACTATGCAGTTAGTATCCATTACAGTGCAGCATGCATCATCATGCAGTCGACGAGATCATTTTCGGTGCACGACAATTACCGGTGTGCCGTTTCTCCATCCACAGGGAAGGAATGGCTATAACAAATGAATGCCTTCCCCTCCCTGCCCCTTCGGATGCTCTGCCACTGCAGCCAGATGCAGCAACCAGATGCACACAGCTTGTCTGCTACCTTGCCGCTTCAATAACTCTCATTACAGTAATTGTTGCTTAATGTTTTCATAATCTGCTGCTTAGAGGAAACTGTTTTCCTTTCCCTAATACCATAGCTGCCTCCCCACGGGCCTATTTTCAATGCAAATTTTGTTTTCTCCTTATTTCAATTTTTTTTTTTTTAATGCCAATAATGAATCGGGAACTGTCCCAGCTGGCTGCTTTCCCTGATCGAAGAAAAGTCCGCTGGCTTGAGTGAGCGACGTAGCCATCAGAGAAAGGCCAACGGATCCCACTCTTCTGATTTAATGAGTCACTCACATGCCACGTTGGCACCGGCTCCCAGCATCTGGCACTTGGGTGGCCACGCACATTCACCCAGTTTACTTACATTTCACCTCTGCCGTTACTCAGAATGAGTGATTACCTACTTAGCCCTGCTCCGCGAGGCGTGTTTCCATCTAAAAACCCCACACATTCTGGAGCACGGGTCGGAGGGATAATCTCATCATCACAATGTCAGGATAAACTCTGTCGCAGCCTGCATAAGGCCGGAAATTGCCTTATTTTGATGTGGGGGCTTGTGTTCTCCCTGAAGGGTTAATTAGTAGGCAATAGAGCCTCTTTAGCATCATTAATATACTGACAATTACCCACTTATCACCTTATCATAATCTATTGGCATGAATAGAAAGTTTTGCCTTGCCATAAAGTAATTGTTATGGCTCTGGAGTGGGTGATGCTTTGCTGTTTGCAACGTAGCACCAGGGCAAGGCTATGATTATTTTGTGTCGCACCGGGGCAAGGCTGTAATTATTTTATGCCTTATTACCCTATATTTAAAATTCATATATAAGCACTTAAAAATACATGGCCATCAACCACAGACCACGTCCGCTTTTTAATGTTTTTTTTATACATAGAGGGAAAAGAGAAGAGACAAGCACTTTTGTAGTGCTGGATCATTTTTACATTTTATTCTCTGTTATAATGACCTTGCCCGCTGTTGTTTCGTTTTTTGTAATGCACTTTGTAATATTTCCTCATAAATGTTAATTATGTTATATTAGATGTGGTGAAATCCAAAGTATAGCCTCCTCACTCTATCAGAAGCATTTAAATGTTATCTTCAGCCTTCTGGACAGACACTTCAACTCCAACTTCAACTCTACTTTTGAGGTTTCCAGTCAACAAGCTGAGATTCACTTATATTCTATGTGCCGCACAACTTCACTTAAGCATAAGAAGTATGAAAACATGCATAATATGAAATAAAACAATAACCAGGCAGCTCTGAAGTGTGTAAACAATTAGTGTCTGCTTTCCCGGCTTGGGGTTTTGATTAAAGTTTGGTACAACTACATTTACATTTTTAAATCAAATGATACAGATGTAGCCATTGTACTAGTTCAAGTTTTTAATGCATGCACTTCACTAGTCCTGCACTGTTGTTCAATCCCTGAGGAGATTGCAAATTTTTTTAAATTCATTCAAAGTTCTATTTTCTGCTGTCCGAAGGTACAAGGACGATCTGACAACCAGGTGTTTTAGGGACAAGAAGAGGCCACAGCTACCACTACTGCAGGATAGATGCAGGATAAATCAATGTTGAAGGACTTCTCTTGCCTTTGTCACGTATGAGAAACGCTTCACAAATTGCTGCTTTGTTGAGGTCGATGCCAATAATTGGGTTTACCAATTTGTGCGTCAACCAAAATATTGTTTGTGCCCCAAAAGCTAGGATAGTCTTGGAAAGCTGCACTGGCAGTAAGACAAGAGGTAGAGAGATATTGTTTCCAAGAGACCTGTGAGTTTGCTATGAGCAATACTGATGATTGACCAATCCATCTATCAATCACTTCTCTCTAATTATCTCGCATGTGCATTCTGCCTGCCCGTGACATTTAGCAAGGGCTTTTTCAGTGAGTCACGGGGAGGGCCGAGATGCCATCAGGTGATAAGGTTCATTTATTGTGGGACTCTGATCAGCACATTTTTCCTGCCTTAAGGCATAAAATACAATCCACTGATTAGCATCAGTCCCATATCAGGAGAAACATAATAGCCCCACTCTGAAGGTGAACCTTTTGAGGGCACAATCTTTACTCAGCGCAGACAATTGCCACAGATGTGTGCAGTT
>OMLI01087949.1:0-15554 GCA_900302605.1 Rondeletia loricata
GGATGGAAACCTAAAATTCTATTGAAACAACAAAATGTCAACAGTAGCTATAGCTACTGTTGACATTTTGTTGTTTCAATAGAATTTTAGGTTTCCATCCCTCACAAAAAATTTTGTCATGTGGCCCAGAATTTCAAGCGGCTCCCCTGTAGGTGTGAGTTCTATCAGCCAATGGGAATAAGCACTCGCAATCAACAGTCTACACAGAATGACAATTTATAGCCTACCCCACTAGCTCTACTGCCGTATAGCAGGATCACTGACAAGCAGTGACAATTTATAGTCTATTCTGCCACCTCTACTGCTGTAGCAGCATCACTGACAAGGTTGATGGACTTCCTATATTGCCAAATTAAATGGACTGCAAAATGTCCCTGTCTACCCTGAACAAGAGAAAAGTTGATGTTGAAAACACACAGTGTAATAGTGAGGGACAGTGATTCCATTATAACTAAACATTCCTTTTTGGGGTATACAGCTGCCACATAAATTATTTATCAGTTGTACCATGCCTTGGATTTGAGATACTTCTGGAATGGGTTATTGTTAACAAAAATGAATTCATGAGTTTTATTTTTACTTTACATTTTTTACCCTGTATTTATCAGGAAGGGTGTTTCTAAGCATGCATTATCTTTTTCAGCATCATCCTGCTTCGCACAACCACAGTCTTTTACTGTTGGCCTCTAAGCAGCTCCACTGGAGCAATTTGAAGTTAAATAGCTTGGCTCAAGGTCACTTCAACAGTCACTGTTGTGGAAGGGGAGAGTGTTGCTCTTCCCCTCCTCCACACAGATTTTGCCAGAAAATCTCAAGATTCAAAGTGGGCACCTTCCAGCCTTACCTTGACATTACAGCTGCCCTAGTGGTAGGTGACCAAATTAACTTGCTTGTTCTCTCCCACCCTGCTCAGAGAAAACAGGTGGTTTATTTCTTCAATTTGAAATGTGTTTTTCCAACCAGTGTCTTGCAGTAAGATGGCACAGCCACCTCATTATCAGAAGGCCTGCATGTAAGGTATCATCCGCATAACTGTGAAACTTGACACTGTGTTTTGTGATAATTGTCCCTCATGGGACCATAATATATACAGACAAATAATGGTGCCAGAAGTGAACTTTGTTGGATCCAGAAAGTGATATTAGCTGATATTATGTGATACAATCTCCCCAACCAATAGAAAAATATCTCCATGCTGTGAAGTATTTAAATCAGAGATGATATATTAAAATATTGTGATCTACTGTACCAAAAGCAGCACTCAAATCAGATCACAATCCATACATTCCTAGCAACCCTGTTAAGTTTTGGATCATTTAAAAGTCTGGATCATTCAGTAGCTTTCGTAAGGCGGTCTCAGTTCTTTACAGTTGACCCTCAGTTATAGGAATCCTTATAATAGCAATAGGGCTATCTTACTTTACATTGGACCCTAATAATAGAAATTCATATGTATATGCTTGATATAACTTGATGTGTGTGTGTGTGTGTGTGTGTGTGTGTGTGTGTGTGTGTGTGTGTGTGTGTGTGTGTGTGGGGGAGACAAAAAGAGAGAGAGAGAGACAGAGATAGTGCACACACAACTGCACCTGTATTTGTAGTGCAGTGAATGTAGAACATAAAGCCAGCTGCAAAAGCTGAAAGGAAAAAGCCAAAGCATCTTGAAGGACTGCTTTGTGAAATAATATGCATAAGCCTCCATTCATCTGAAAGCTTGGGAGAAGTTTATGAACCTGTTTATGTATTTAGCAGTACTAGTACTAACGAGTACAGTTGTCTCCATCCTAAATGATTAAAACGTTACTTCTTCACTGTATGTGTCTGTATGTGTCTGTATGTGTCTGTATGTGTCTTAGACAACTCCAACACGTCCAGGTGACTACTGAAGACCTCAGGTGATTGTGGACAGAGGCCATATTGGTCTGATTGTTCCAAATGATCAATACAGGGAATCCCAGAGCTAACATTAGTGTGATAAGTGTTTCCAGGCCATTCATTATCGTACCTCCTCCAATGAATTTAAAGGTCATGACCTTCCCTGTCAACCTCTTCCTACCACCATGCAGATCAATTCCAGTTATACCACAGACTATTGATTGCCAGGAAATGGGGTCTAATCAATCAAATTTTTTTTAAATATAGAAGATCTCCTACATTTACTGAAAATAGGTTATGCCTATTTGAAATGGTATCTTTGCTGCTGATTAACAGAGGCTCAGGCATTGACCTTTTGCATCATTTCACAAGTTGTTTTGTTTTGGGGGGTTTCTTTAAAAGACCTGGACCAATCAGAGGTTCTATGTATGTTAATGATAGGGGGTCTTTTAAGCCTTTTTTTTTTTTATGTGCTTGCTATCTGATCACCAAAATGGGTGGTTTTTGCTAGAACCAGGTATCAAAAGATATGGATAAAAAATCACTTCATTAACTTGAATGGTCAACAATGTCTAAAAAATGTACCTAAACGGTGTAACTGTTTGTATCAACCTAAAACTTGATGCAGCAATTTATGACACATAATGGATCTTGGGAATGCCAGTCTGACGGTGCTCATAATGTCACACATTCTTTCATACCCTTCCATACTTTCATTATTTGAATTATTATTAGGTGAGATGCATTATCCCAGCTAGTGTCCTTTCTCTCCACAGCCACTAGCTGCTCTTTTTGAGCTCCCTCTGGGTGCTGATGAAAGCCCTGGCCACAGTTTCCCAGCTCCCTGAGTAAACTGGTTGTGGATGTAAACAAATCCTCGGCATCCAACTTCCACAAGGCGTTCCCTGCATGGCTTTCCAGCCTCATTGTTCAGCTTTGGCTGCGAGTTCAGTGTATTCAAGCTTTTTGCTTCCATATGCCTCATCCAATGCATTTACTGCATCTTCCCATGGCATAGTGAGCTCTACAAAGTGAACAGATCGCTGAGTGATGCACCACAACAGTCTTAGGCTGGTGTTGGCTATCTTTAGCAAGACAGTAAGTTGATTTTTGTCTGCTCACATTTCCCAATCCCTTGCCTACCCTAGCGGGCCTAACTTGTGCCTACTCAATCATTCTTTCATGATTTGTTCATCTTTATATACGAATCCATTATGATGCATACGTTTCTCTCTCCTCACAGGTAAATAATTGATTTATGTAAATGTACTCTCAATTACCTACAGAAAGACTAACTGCATCCTCTCAGGATATATCGGTAACCATTGCTGTGTCTTAACACAGAGGACATGTGGGCTCTTCCCCTCACCTCTGGTTGCAGTTTCAGGGTGGTGGTAGCACATCATAGGATGCTCCAAAGATTAATCTAATCCTAGACGCCTCCATATTCCAAAGTTCTTTCCAACCTTGTCAATGGCAATAGATTTAAGATCTTTTACAGAATGATTTTCCTTTAAGAAAAGGTGTGCAACTTGTAATTGAATGCCACTCCTTTTAATATTGTTTTTGTGTTTAGCTGTCTTCATGACTTACCAATAGAATATCTATTAATTGAAGCAAATAAATCATGAGTAGAATCGCAAGTGGCATATATTTTTATGTCATATGTTTCATCAAACAGAATATTTTGTGCAGAGAATATCACAAGATGTGCAATTTCCACAGGGATACATTGATAGTCTCTGCACATTTATATATTGGTGGTGCTCAAAAGCTGTATTGAATGCTTTATTAGACCTGAGAATATGCCCGTGTTCATTAACTACTAATATAATAGTGAAAGTGAAAGGGTCATATTCAAGGATCTTGGGTTGTTGTTGTCTATGTGACTGCTGCAGGAAGTGTTCCCTGGCAGAAATCATTCTTTTGGGTATTCTCCATCCCAGAATCTTGCAAGCATAGTTTATGTTTCATAAAATCCACATCACAACTGCAAATTCTTTTAGGTCTATAGAGCTGACTGGCAGGCAAGTTCTTTTTAAGAAATGTAACATGGTATAGCTCAAACCACCAGGGCCTTTCTGAAGATGTACATCTAAGAAATTGGTACTATGTGAACTTTTTTACTTACTTAAGGATGTTCAGATATTTTGTTAAGGAAAGATACACATTAAACATGCATAACTTCACAACATTTCCATAAAAACTGATATATGGCCAGTATGGGTTTTCATTATAGATGAAGGTGGGGGAGACAAGTCTGGGGATACTTGCTAAATGTGATAATGTAAAAAATTTGAGACATTCTCAGTGAGGTGGCCCATACCAGATACTATGTGTCTTAGATGGTAATCAGTCAACAGCTTGTACACTTTACGTAAACCACATATAATCGGCATTAGAGCATAATCAATATGCATACATTTGAAGTCTTTTTCCATCACCCAGTTATTCTGCAATCCCATTGTTAGAATATGAGGAAGCTGTCTCTCATAATTCTCTGTAGGATTAAAAAGAAGCTTGAATAATGTACATCATGTGCCAACATCATTTGCATTTTATGAACATTGTCAACAGTATTCATCACTGCAATACCACTTCCATTGCATTCTTGAATCCTCAAGCTTTTCCAGGTCACCAGGTGTTTCCCTTTAATCTCAATATTATAAATGTGGGTTATTTACTATGTCCTTATTGTTCTATTTAGCTACAGCTGGCTAATTAGTCACAGGGTAGCTGAGAGTTTATTTAGAGGCTGGGATTGATATAACTTTATACATTGATAAAGCTGTGGGCTGAAA
This sequence comes from Rondeletia loricata, assembly GCA_900302605.1. Classification (NCBI taxonomy): domain Eukaryota; kingdom Metazoa; phylum Chordata; class Actinopteri; order Beryciformes; family Rondeletiidae; genus Rondeletia; species Rondeletia loricata. Next base: position 4,677 of record OMLI01087949.1, read on the forward strand.
CATCTGTACTATTTTAATTTCCCCCTTCTGATAGATTAAAGCATTTGAATGTATTTGTATTCCTGTTCAGGATTCCAATGAAAAATATCAAACCTCGCGCTCAGCCTTTGACTTGGTGCAGATCCTTTGCACAACTGGTAAAGAATATATAGGTAGGTTGCACACAAAATAATAAATGATGCTATATCTTCTTAATTTTTTTTTGCCACAGGAGAACAAGAAGACACAAACGTTTCGGGCTGACTGCCTTGTTCAATAGGATTCCCTCCCACCAATGTTAGTATTGTAAACTAAAACTAAGACAAAAACTAGGTGTTAAAAAAATTTGTAAACTGAAGTTACAAAAATAGACTTTGTGATAAAACTAAAACTGACATAAAACTATTTTGTTTACCTGTAAAACTAACAAAAATAAAATAAAAATATATGTGAAATGTTTTTAGTTTTCGTCTTTTGGTTTATGTGCAGGGTAAAAAAGAGAATACATTTTGGGCAAATCATTTTTGGCTATTATTGCTGAACGCTACCCACGCCACGAGACGGCGATATCCTGTAGACCGACTTGTTAGGGTCCCATGAGCACCTCCTGCCTTCGGAACAATGACAACTCATGTCGAAAATACTTGGGAGAAAACGTCAAAGTCGTGTTTGCTATTATTTTGACCTAAATGGTCTGAATTCAGATTGCAAAATGCGACTGCATTTCATTTGTGCAGCATGAAACCAAATGGTCCCAACTTTGAGTTAGCTGAGGATGTATTGAAACATTTACGTAAATACGTTTTTAAAATAATTTATGATTTATTGTTTGTATTACACAATACCTGTTGCAAACATATACAAAATACCTGTTCTAAACTTCTATCATTATACCTTTAAAAACACCACCTCAACTGAAAAAATTAAAATGTAACTAAAACTACAAAACCCATACTAAACTAACTAAAATGGAAATTGGGGGGAAATTTTGAAATTGGAAATAAAAATAAATACTAATGAAAAATCCAAAACTATAATAACCCTATAAGTATGTTCTTACTAGTGAAAAAATAAACAGTTTTTTATTTCACTACTCTGTCTCTAATTATCATTAGTTACTAGTAACTATATATTAATCACTAGTTCCTATTCTAAGCTGTACTTGTCACTATTCCGCTGTTACTAGTAGCTATTAGTGACTAGTAGTATTTTGATAATTTCTAGTTTTTATTCCAAATGAAGATTACCTATTTTGTTATTACAAGACATATTTTTAAAAAATACTTGTCAAATGATAATGACTAGTCAAAACTAGATGTTGATCATACAATTGTAGGTTTTACTAATGCTGATGGTATCAAATGCAATAAAAATGCATCCTACGATTGGCCAGCCTACTAGGGAAGCTTGCTGATTGGCTGGCTAGGATCGTGGCACACATTTACCTGCTTAAAAGTTGTGTCGGCAGGTGATGCTCTTTCTCTGAGAGTGCACACAAAATGTATGGATGCTGAGCCCCATGATGCTATGATCTTCCCACAATTTTCACCTTCTATGCTGTGACACATTTCCCAAATGCTACTGTGTTCATTGGCCTGTAATCATTGCTCACGCACAGCATGGTGGCTCAGCGGTTAGCACTGTCACCTCACAGCAGGTGCTGGGTTTGAATCTCGGCCCTGGGCCTTTCTGTGTGGAGTTTGTATGTTCTCCCCGTGTTTGTGTGGGTTTCTTCCCACAGTCCAAAGACAAGCAGGTCAGGTGAACTGGAGACTCTAAATTGCCCATAGGCATGAGTGTGTTTGATGTAGTATGGTATATGTTGTGTAAAGCCCTTTGAGACATGCTTGTGATGAAGGGCTATATAAATAAACTTGACTTGAGTCTATCTGCAGGTGTCCATTTCGTGGGGTAATAAAGTTCCCTGGTGTGTTATCTTGCTGTGAGACTGTCTTATTTACTCTGACCGGGGAGCAAGGTGTCACTAGATATGAGCTTCAGCCAGTGCAGTTAGATGTTCTCCCTCACAATACCTATTATTTTATGTTTGAAACCCATTTGTTCAGTGTGGAATCTATATGTTACGGTAAATTTAATATAACATAACATATATACATGATGATGTACACTGATGTACATGATGATGTACACTGCATTATTTAAAGCGCAATTAAGTTGTGGTTTGTTCATTACCAAGCAACTGAAGCGGCGACTTAGGGCCCATTTGGCCTCAAGGGGCTCCACAGTGGATAATTATGCATTGATTGATCTAATCTGACGACACACTGCACATGTTGCTGAGTCTTCGCTATTTTGAAACTAGGAAAAAAATAAGCATCAAGTCGTCAAATCGTCATCAACCCTGACAACGTGCCGCATGCAGCTGTGACTCAGAACTGGACACACACCCAACAACTAGTGAGTGAGCTGCTTGTTGAGTTTTCCATGCATGGTATTGGATGTAGGGGGGGGGGATCTTTTTCAGCAATACAAAATGCCTAAAAGGTCATGCTCAGGGGGCAGAGAACAGAAGAAAAGTGACCAGGAAAGAAAACAGCAAGAAAAAGGTTGAATGGAATGTTATGATTGCTCATTAAGATCACTAACCTCAACTAGTTTACCATGGTAAAGATACTTCGAGGTTGGATATTCCACTTTTTACCCTCTATTTTGTACCCTTTATGTATCCAGGGAGGGTTGACTGCATTCTCTTTTTCAGCAATGCTTTGATTCACATCCAGTTACAGTTCACACTTTGCTCAGTACAAGCAGTCGTCAGAACCTCTTGGGGCTTAAGTGCCTTGCTCAAGGTGACCCCAGCAGCAGTTGTTGAGTGAGCATTTCTCATTCACATCCAAGCTGGTCCAGGACTTGAACCGACAACCTTCTGGTCACAAGCCTGCGTCTCCAACCCCGGGGATACTGCCACTAGTAGTTAGTGGTGGCCGTTACGTTAAGCAAAAGTTACTAGTTTTAGAATTTGCCATCAAGGGCCGATTCAGGGATACAGCAATACTGGCATTAAAAATATCTTTATTTTAGAAGCTGGTCAGGTTTGTAACTGTTTGTTACAGATTCAGGGATGCAGGGCATTGAGAATGAATAAAATAATAAACTAATAAATGAATTCCAAAAGCAGATGAGATTTTGTTGTTTCCAAGGTAAAAGCTGAATATTTCTTTATATCATACAACCTTTACGAAGTCCATTTTAATATTGTTTTCACTGTCGCACTCTTTTGCATCCACTTTTCAGTGTAACACGGCTCAAGGAACCAACACACTCTGGAAAATGAAGCCTGCTTGTCCACAAGCTCGAGACCAATCAACGAAAGGAGCAAAGACACATATCATCTCAGCACAGTGTCACTCTTGCAAAAGTTTAGAATTATTAGCTGGGGAATATGTTAGCTTAAGGAATTACTGCAGGGAATTGTTAGGTGCTTGGTAACTGTAGAAAGCATGGAAATGGCACATTGTGCTTGGTTTATTCTATCTCTACTGCTCAACTACAGTACCTATTTTGAAGGTAAGAGAACTATTGTAATATAATGTAAAATAGATGAGATTTCCCATGCTTCCAGTTGGTCACATTTGGGAGTTCTTGGGCTGAGTTAGGCAGCCGCTTAGGGAAACCTCTAGCTTGGGGCAGCATGGAATGTTTTTTTCCCTGAAACAAGCTGCCATGACCTGCAGTCCGGCACCCAAACTCTACAGTCTATCCCATATCCATATCCATACTTATTTGATCATTAGTTTTGGGACACGACTCTTTTTTAGTAACACTTAGGGGGCGGGGATGTCATTGGTAAACAAATCACATTGCAATTTGCATACAAAGCCAGATTACAGTCCCTAACACTCCCTTACTCACCCTGACTCATGTCTGGTTCATGATGGGTTCAGCAAGCCCAGTTTTGACATTTCAATAAGACATAATACCTTCATTGTCCACCTAGATATCTTCATCCAAGACTTCATCCAAGACTTACGGCCTTGTTGGAGCTGACGTGATAGCTGAGATCTCTGAGGGTTTTGCAGCAAAAGTCTTTCATATATTACTTATGAATGTAATGTAATGTGATTGCATGAGCTCGCCCAAGGCAGCAACAACACCAGGACTGCCACTGTCACAGAGGTCACATGTAGCACAAATGGTTGTTACAATACTTTAGGCAATGATATATTTAGAGAAAGTACTTTAGTACTTTAGTACTTTGAACACCATTGTAACGTGATGGGTATGTGTGTGCAAGAGTGCCTGAACATCTTCATTTGAGTGTTGCCTCTCTTCTGTTTGGTGTCTGAAATATTTTGGCCAAGGTTTCGACTGAACAAGACAAAATCCAAGCCTTGTAAATAGTTGCTAAGTGTTTTGAAAGCATTGTATGGCTTGTATAGCACAGGGGCCTTTCAATTAACACGTACCATCTAATATGAAAGTGAGCAAATACGTTTAAAAAAGACAACAATAGGTTTCATCCCTATGGGCTTGAAACCCTAATAACAAAACTTCCTAAGAGCTTAACACATTCAGGGTAGCAAAAAATAAAAAGGAGTCAATGTTGCTCCAGAATTGTGCTTTACAATCGAGCAAAAATATATTAAAAATTGCTAAATTGACTTCTGCAATTTACAAATCCCAAGGGACCGTAATATTTAATGAGGGAAAGGAATGGTCAATCATATCAGCCATTTTGTTTGGGATTTTTATAAAAATATATATTTTGCCAGCTGTAATATGCACTGTAAACACCAAACAAAATAATGTCAGAGACTGCTCACTGCTCATACACACACACACACACACACACACCTGGGAGCCCAGTGGAACTGCTGGTTAGGGTTACATGCCTTGCACAAGGGCACCTTGACAGCAGTTGTTCAGGGAGAGAACAGCATCTCATTGTGCATTTTCCCTGTCCAGATTCCCCCAGCTTGTTCCTCTAAGTAGACCACTCCACCCCAAGGTCACAGCCAGGGTGGGATTTATCTTATTCTTTTTTCCTACTACTGCAATGACTCAGATGAGATTACCATATCACTGTCAGCAGCAGCATATAGGCTTGGCATCTCTGGCTTGGACCTTGGGCACCTAGCTGCGTCAGTGCTGAAGAAGTGGGGCCGCTCACGTTGCTATCGCCTGAGAGGTTGTTGTGCAATAACGCCCCTTCAGCTGTCGACAGCTACATACACTGACAAGTTGGTCGGTGAGCAGCCAGCGAGCCCTCTGCAGTGTCCACCTTGATCTATGATAGAGCCCAGCCTCTGAACCTCTCTCGGGTTACAGGGTTTGCCCCTCCTGACCAGCACCAATCTGAGCTGGGCAGAAGGAGGGGGCGGGAAGGTTAGTTTGAAGAGGGCAGGCTTTGCGCGAGGACGGCGATATTTCCCTATTATTTCACCGCTGGGGAAAAAATAATGACATCCAAACCCAGTGGACAATAACAACTGGGAGAGAAACCAATCGGAACAAACGTCAGAACCTTATTAAGTCAAAGGAAACCGAGTCGGGAGAGAGAAAACAGCAAGAAGACAACGCTTTCTTCTGCTGGTAAGGTTTTTTTTTTTTTTAATGTTTGTCATAGGCAACATTACCTATGATGTATAATGTTGCGTTATATGTCATGTTTTGCACGTGTCGCTGCACAGATACTCGCGGGAAAGCGTTGCAAATGTGTTCAACTGCAATGTTTCATTCACATGCAACAACTGCTGTTTGTGCACCGCATAATTGATGGTTTAACAGGTTCCCCTCGCCTGCGAAGTGGGCTTTGACATGATGCTGACTGCTGACTGCGGTGCTGCCGTAGCCCGCGACGATGAAGGGTTCGCGAGGGATTTAACTACTGTTTGGGCTGCATAAGCAACAATTGAAATAGTGTTTTGTTAGGGATGCAGTTCAGACAATGGCGCGCGGTGTGAATGGTTTTCCAGCACGAGTCGACTTGTCAGGACAGTTCTCGTCGAATGGCAACACAATGCGACACTCTGGCTGTGGCGGTAATTGATACTTTTCGTTAATAGCCAATTAAACAATAGCGCGTGTGGCGTCTCTGTTAATAATGCGTCCACACCTGAGCTGTCACTCTGTAGCCTTGTGGGTTAACCTAGCGTGTTGGAAATCCTATTACTAATAGGCTACCGCAACCAGTGACAAGACTGTTGAGCAGAGGGAAATGCATATGGTAACTTAACCTTGGAATAAAACCCCCGTTATTGCTCTCTGCGATTTCCCCCATAAAAATTGGCAATACAAATCCAAGTCAAAGCCGTGTTTGTGTTACGTAGGGCAGTTTATACAAACACGCATAGCACTGAATTGCTAAGTTTAACTGACGCAAATAACAGATTAATCGATGACAACATGAAATATTATTTGAACATTTCAGTGCGCCTGTAGGTCTTCATTTAATTGTTTTTCGTATTAATCTCCTAAACAGCAACGTTGTGTGTCTTGTGTGCATATAGTGAGGAAACATCAGCCTGCCTTATTAAAGAAAGAGAGCGCAAGTGCAATTCGTTCTTGATAGGCCTATGTAGTCTCTCTCTCTATCTCTCTCTGTGTGTGTCTGTCTGTGTCTCTCTCTCTCTGTGTCTCTCTCTCTCTTTATCTCTCTGTTTCTGTCTGTCTGTGTTTCTCTCTCTCTCTTTGTCTCTCTGTCTGTGTGTGTGTGTCTCTCTCTCTCTCTCTCTCTCTCTCTCTCTCTCTCTCTCTCTCTCTCTCTCTCTCTCAGTGCATGTGCATGTGTGTCAATGGCCAAATAGTATGATAAACAATGGAATGATGTTTCCATAACATTGGACAGCAAGAGTTTGAATTATTCAAATCTGCCCCAAGCTGCTTATCCATCACAGAAGTACATGCAACCCCCCCAAAAAAATCATGTGAAATTGGGTCAACACAGATTACAAAAGCAAGAGAGATTTTGAGTGACACCTTCACTCTGGGCTTCCTCTGAGTATATTCAAGACGAAATAGTCACACAGGCAACAGATGTTCTTCACCAAGGTGCAGAGTTGGATGAAGATGCTGACTGAGGGCCATTACTCTTTAATAGATCTGTGTGCCTTATTTGGTACAACACAAGACAACATGTTAATAACACCATGTTAAACATGCCTAGGTTAAAAAGGCATTAAATGGCCTTAATGACAGAAATTTCATTAATTTCTGTTTATGCTTTTGAACCATATTCTTTTCAAGTCAAAAACCTATGGCCAGCATCAGAGGCCATGCCCTGGTCTTAGTTATGGGGACATCATCCAGATCAAGGCTATAAGACATCATTCCCTTTAAGGATATTTGTCCACTCTCCACTGGGTCCTTTGCCTGCCAAAGTTGTCTTTTTGAAGAAGTTACTCCCCTGCGCGTCAGACATGCATGTTTTACCACACCTCTCGTTCCACATACTGTACTGTCATCTGTAGCCCTGTGCAGCTTTCTCCAGCTGTCTTTCACTCTGCATGCTACAGGGCTCATAATGTGATGACACGCTGGACTCTGAGTGGGATCACAAGTAAATGACTTTGCTCAGCCAGTTTCTTCATCTGTTGAGACATAAGGAGCAGAGAGCCCCTTTCACAGTAAATGGCTATGTGGTTGAAGGAAAGGAAACTCAGATTTATGGATGCAGCAGGGAATGTGTCAGGGAGGACCTACTTAGCGAACCCGATACTCTACCTCTGAAGTGGCATGATTAGAACATCTGTTTGTAATTGCCATTCTTTGAATTTGCATGCAGATGCAGTCAAATAAAATGGGTAGCGAAGATATGGGAAGACTGTTGCATGGATTAGCATTTATATGTTGTTCCTTGAGGCACACTGAGGCATGATGCAGTAAAATGCAAAATATCTTGAGTGATTGCTAAATAAATGGGGGAAATGTTTCCCAGAGTGTTAAGGGGAAGCACTTGGTTTTGCAGGAAGCAGATATTCTACCCATATATATTAATGTTAATGTTTACAGCATGTTTTGTAAATAACGCAATATGCTGAGGCAACCCCTCCACTACTCTTTGACACGTTTGGACTCAGTTAAAAAAGGAGTGTGTGCACACATTGCCCACTTCATACAATATAGCCTGTTTTGGAGATGTCAATATGTACTGAAATCAGAGAGCCACCACACAGCTCAAGTAAAGGGGGCTATAGCATAACGCTGTGATGATGATAATGATGATAGCTGACAGGAGGTAATCACGAGAGCCGTCTAAGTATGGTGAAGCCTCATCCATGATCATGTCAGTTATGACCAAAAGCTTAGAGGGGAAATTTACAGCTTGGGACCAGAGGGGAAAGATGAAGAGAGTAGGAACAGAGGACGGCCATGCGGGTTTGATACAGACTAGGAGAAATGGAGACACATTACAATACACAGCTTTACCAGCACAACCTAACATAACTTAGAACACAGTGAACTAATTGAAGATTTTGAGGTGGTGGAGTGCGTCTACATTCAAGGCTGTTGAAAATCTGTGTTCAACATCTGCAGTGCTTCCTAGACTTGTTTTATTTATTTTCTGTCTTGGTGAGCTCCCATCCTTTCTCCATTTATGTGCAGGAGTGGAGTAAGATGAATCATTAAAGCTCTATTCACATAAGAATAATATTACCTTGGAACGCCAAGTAAGTAAAAATTCCACAAACAAATTACCTACTGTATTTTGGCGAAGACAGAGGACTAATGTCAGACTAATCTCATGTGAATGTACATCCCAGTTATTTAGGGACTAAAACTGCTTGCCAAAACTGCCTAGTACAATTTAACAAGTAAATTATGAGCATAGCAAAGCAAATATTTTACTACCGTAGCTGCACATTTATCAAGTTCAGTTTTTCCTTGATTATCACAGAGATTGGATGTGTTATTGAAAAGCAGTTTTAACATCATGTGTCATATTATTTGTTATTCAGATTGTGCGTTTGGTGTTGTTGTCTATTCCTGTGCTTAATTCCTCTAACCCGTCCTTTGTAGCTTAACGTTTGGCTCATTTAGTAGAACTTGAGCCGTACAAATATCTTAGCATAACTTGACATGCTTGTTGAAAACATATTTTTTGCTGAATTTGGTTTTCGGGTAGAATGACAGAAAAATGATGAAAGACATATTTAAATTTGTGGAACATTTGCAATATTTAGCACACTTCATGAACATTCATCCTCCTAACAATAACTGCCCTATAGATCTATGGTCACCACAAATGTTCAGGCTTTGTTTCTCACTGTTCATTTTTAGAAATCTTCATCTCAATATCATACTCTAACATAGTGTTTCTCAACCAGTTGCGACCAACAGTGCGTCACAGGGCCTGTCTTATGTCTTACAAATATGTGCCAGTAAAAAAACAAAAACAACCAAAAATCCCAACAGGCATCATCAAAACGGACTTTTCCGATTCTGGAGCAGTATCAACATCAAATATGCATGTGTGTTTTTGGTTGTTGTTGGAAACACTGTGTTCATCACATTGTCATTCAGCAAATTGATGGTGTACTGTTTTCTGACATAGCCCATGAAATCAACATGTAGCTCACTGTAACCTTACAAAAACGTCAAATGTGAAAATACACGTGAATTCAAAGCATGTGCTTTTTGGACACGTTGTTTTTCACATCCAAAATTCCGACGTCATGTGACAGTCTATCCTCTGTTTGCTCAAAAATCGACCCTATTTTACAACCATTCCACCTTATCATATCTGTGATTATTAAAACCAAATTTCTTGATAAGATTTACTTCATCAAAATGCCTGTACACATTGTCAACACTTAAAAAATGTATACAGTTGTAATTGAGTTTATCATTTAGATATTATTTTTACAGTATTCTTTTTGATCCCAGCCATGAATATGCCTATTGCTGACTAATTGATAAATAATAATAAGGCAGAGGTGCTTACTGGTTCGCTAAATTTTGCTCAAATTCTTCTTTATAAAATTTTGATAGACCATGAAAGTGCTATGGCATGAAATGTGCTATGTAAATAAAGTTTGACTTGATTCGAGTTGACTGTCTGATATTAGGCGCTGTTTTCTCCTGGGTAAGGTAAGAAATTGTAACATTTATTTTGGGGGGGAATTTATCATATGCTGCCTTCATGGGGTTACTACCCCACGAAGATAATTTCATGATGCGGTCTAATTGCCAAAACCGTTTCTGTAAATTCTAGACTGTAATTCAATCATGCAATAAAAAACGTGTCATTCATCCTTTACATTAGTCTCTCCTGATTGAAGTAAGTGTTCTGCAATGTGCTAAAGACAGAGTGGGCAGTCACTTGTAGTTGCGTTCAGTTGTTTCGCTCTTTCATTAAGACATACATACACTGAGCTGCATAGGTATTTGTACAGTAACACATTATTTTTGTTTCGGTTTCATAAACATACCATATATTTCTATTAGAGGTCGTCCGATATGGATTTTTCAAGGCCGATACCGATTCCGATATTTTGGAGAACAGGAAGGCCGATATGCCGATATCAACCGATTTTTAACAGGAAGGCCGATAGGCTGATATCAACCGATTTTTTTTCTTCTCTCTCTCAAAGATTCCGATATCCATAATTAATGTAGCGAACTCTGTACCCTAAAAGGCATCTGATTCCACTCTGTGCAGGTGCCTTTCATTCTAGGCAGGCATGTTTGTTTACCCTATTTTACATTTCAAGCACTTTAAGCACTCTTACTGACTATTTAAGAGTAGTGCTTGAAATGTTCTTTTTTATGCATTCAAAATACATGTGAATTTTTTTTGAATTACACCGGACAATTAACATCTTTATCAACAATATGCATAAAAAAACAACTACAAAATCTTCACAAATTTGAATACAATCTCTTAAACCTTTCTCTTGTTCTTGAACTTGGCTTGTGGTGAACTATTTTCTGTCAGTG
>OMLI01087950.1:0-16983 GCA_900302605.1 Rondeletia loricata
CACAGCTCACCTTCACATCCACAATCACAAGTTTACACTGTGAACTGAACCACACACAGAATATGTATCTGCACATATGTAGATATATGAAAAGACACACACACACACACACACACTTGCACGGGCATTTGTGCACTGATGCATGCACACGCGCTCACACACACACACACACACACACACACACACACACACACACGCATACACACACAGAGGCCACCTTTTTAAGTCCCTGAGACATCATCATATGATATAATCTACTATAATTTCCCTCTTGAATAGCAGTTTATTTGTTGTGAAGGAATGCCACTTTTGAAAAGTATGAATATTAAATACATAATTGCAAAATTGTACACTGAGACTAACACTATGACATAACAACTCCTAATCATCTGATGCCTGTTAAGAACAGCCAGTGCTTAATTTGTAAATCATCAGGTCCCAGAACACCAAGCGGGTAGTGATCCTGTAGTAGCCTAAACATTACTATATGACATTAGACTGAGGGAGCTCCGACTATATGATACTGGGGGCCTATAAAAAGGATTTGATTTTGGTATACATAATGCTCATTTTGACCACAATGATGGGATTTAAAAACCTATGTTGGCCTTCACGTAGTCGGCCTGTCTCAAGATATAACTGCACAACATAAAAATGCCCACAAGCTTGGCTGTGAGACATCCTATCCATATCATACATTATCACATCAAGAAAACTGCATTGGGTTCACGCATTTATTACAGAGTACACATTCTGACTCTACCTTGAATAGCTACACAGCAAGTGCATCAATATATGGTACAAACAGATTCATAGGATATTGATTTTGGTTGTAAGAAACAGTGCCAAGCTAATAATAAGCAAATTAAATTAAAGCAATAAAACATGTCCCAGCCACGCGGCTAGAAGTTAATGCACACACTCGTAAAGCCCACATACTAAGCTGTGCACGTCAAGCAATTCTCATGTTATGAATGCTATGACATTAATTGCCGACTGCCAATTATTTATTTTACTCTGCATGAAATGTGCAATTTCCCATATGTTTAACTGTGGGACTTACAGGTCTGTACTCCAAAGAATTTTCAGTGTGCAATCATCTATGCTATTCAGATCTCGCCCCAGCAGAGACCTAATAGTATTACAGAATAGGTTTACACATTTACCAACAGAAATGTGTGCTTACCTTGTCTAATTTTCCTAAATGGTCCACACCATGGCCATGTCCTCCTATGTATTCTCCCTACTTAGCATTTTACTCAGTTTTTCTGTGGCAGTTATGTGTCCTTTAGCAATCCAAGACCTCACACAAGGGACAGGATTGAATTTGGTAAGAGGTGAGCTGAAGCGATGATGTGGTGGAGATTTGTATGGATGCACAGTTTGAGGTGCAAATCAGGTTAATTTGCAAAAAATCCATGCACACACTCCGCACTGGAGATGGGAATGCTGTTAACCGCAACAAACAGCTGCTGCAATCCATTAGGAATATCTTTTGCATTTGTGTCTCTGTACTCCCTAAAGGCCTGAATGATGTGCGGGCTGTCAATGGGAAACCGCTGGCAGAGTGCTTCAATCTCGGTCTCTCCATATAATGCACCTGCATCCTCAGGCCAGTATTGTGCATAAAGCATCTTCAACTTCTCAGTGAACCTGCTGTATCCAGTTTTGTCAGATCCGTGTCCTCCTTCAGATAACATGCGATCCTCCAAGTTCCTAGCCAAACACCAGGAAAACTGACTCTTGTTGAGAGTTCTGTTGCTGAGCGTGTTGCCCTGGCCTCACCGACATGGCATAAAACACCCTAATTTCCCCAGAAATCCTTTTCTGAAGCTCAAGTAAAAGTTCCGATAACAAGTTAGTTATTTAAGTTATTTACAGACACATGGCAAGGCCACTGTAGGTTTGTTTAGTAATGCTATCGTGGGAGGGATCCTCTGCTGTTGTTATAAAATGCTTATAATGGGCAGAGTATTTTTTCCACACAGCCTCCACTGTTCTAAAACTTGATGCCACCCATCTGCTCTCTCTAAGCTCCCTTCCATTTTTGTTTGAGGTGCTGTAAAGCGCTTACAGCTTGTCCATCAGCATTTTTAAATGATTGATAGCTCCCACCTCTTTTGTCACATCACCTACTGCGAGCTCCAGCCTATGGGCTGAGCAGTACCAAACAAAAATATTAGGGAAATCTGAAGCCTGGCTGCTACTCCACTCTTGCGCCCAACCATGACTGACACATCATTACACATTCTTCCAACGAGGGTTTTGGAGAGAAAGTCCTTGTTCAGCTTTATGCGCTCTAGTGCAGATAATAGATTATGCACAATTCCCTCAGCAGTTAGGTCATCCAGCTCCACAAGATCAACAAAAATATTTGCAGGCATGTCCATATCGGGCAACTAAAGCCTGACATACACAATTAAGGCACTCTTTTTATTTAAACTACCGGTAGTAGACTAGTAAATCTAGTATTAAGCTTTTGGGAGTGCAATGTACTATTCTTCAAAACAATTTATTCTTCATTTCAGATTAAATATATTTATATTTTAGCAAGCTACTTTGAATGGAGAATTCTCCCCATATCAATTCAGTTTAGCTCCTGACAATCAGTCTCTTGTTCGAAGCCATATGCGGACTGATTACATTTTGCCTTTGTATACTGTTCTAAAAACCCTGCTTGAAGTGGTTATCTGTTCAGACTTACTATCAACTATAACCTGTGAGAGAGTTCTCTTTACCCTTATCAAGGATGCCTGCTGCTGCTACGTGGGTCTTGGTTTGGGCATGTCCAAAAACCTTTTTCTGAGGGCCCTTTGCTGTTTTTTATATCCGTAGCGGTGGTGGTTACTATGAACGACATCCATTCTTTGGCCAATTTCATTCCCCACCGTCTTCTCTGGGTCCAAACACCCTACCTTTCTACGGTGTCGTGGGCCTAATTCAGCAAAACATCTGTGATGGGAGGTTCCCACTTGATAACCCCAGTGACATACCTGCACTCAACCCTGTAACATTTAGATCAGGTGGCTGGTGAATGATGCTGCCTGTCTGATGGTCCTGTGGATTTATGACAGCGTAGCCTGATGTCCTCTATAGTCACCATTTGTGGGTTGGTACATCATTCTTTCAACCTCTGAATTGGGCTTCTGTATGAATGCTCACCTTGGATTATGGTGAGTGTTGGCTAGTGTTTGTGCTGAGCTAGCATTAGCAACAGTGCAGTCGCCACCGTTATTAGACTGCAACTGGTTACTCTCCTATTTAAGTTTCCCCTTCGCTCTTTTAGGGTATTTTCCACCCTCTTGTTGGCCTTCTGAAGTTTACCATAGCCATCTCGACTTGACAGAACAGTTCACTCATGCGTGACGTGATTATGCTATGAGAGGTGCCGAATCCTGCTGGAACAGAATTTCCAAATGAAGCACTGAGAACAGCCGTTATCAAATTCTGACAGACTAAGCTTGGTTGTATTTTCCCCTTGTCATTGTAGGGTTTAAGAGTGTTTCCTCCCAGCAATCTGATTGGCCAGAGAGGAGTGTCCTCCACAACATAGAGAACCTGCAGAGGAGACAACAGAAGAGGAGGTAAATTAGATTTACTAGGGTAGTATAGTTATAGTTACAAGCTATAAGTTTGACCTATTGTTTGTTCCTGGCTCGACACACTGTCCCCTGGGTACTGAAGCCTCACCTGCTTAACTAAACATCTGAGAACACCTTCTGTATCTTTTGTCTCTTAGGTTTGGTCTTTTGTCAGGTCCCGGCTCCAGTGACAGCCTGCTGGGTCCTAAAGACAGTCAAAAGGCCTCCTCTGCTCTACTAGACGCCAGAGAACTTCTAAAACACTTCACATCTGACGGCATGCCTACCGGGGAGCTACAGCCACTGGCTATCCACAGAGGGTAAGTTCAGTCATCTTTCCTGGCTCCATGCTGAGTAGCACCTTGACATCAGAGATCGCTTGTCCATCTTCATGATGTATTTTCCAAAGGGAGAACTGATAGGAGGCTAGTTTACCCATTTTAGTTGCAGTGAAGCTTACATATCCATATACTGTAAATGTAGTTTATTTTTTACAAGGACAGATAGAACATGATACAGAGAGACATGGACACAGATTGGAAAAAAGATAGGCAGTCACACAGGCAGACATAAAGACAGACATAAAGAGACAGACATATATACACAGATAGAGGCAGCCAAATGGGCAGGCAGACAGGAATACAGACAGACATCTTGATTGATAGATAGACAAGACTGCAATAGACTGAAAACACCAGACATTTTTATTCTCAAAGACAGACATGAATCAAGACAAATAGCTCAGTACAGAAAGATATATACCCAGACTGACAAACGGACATACATACGGATAGACAGACACACATGGCATCTGTGTGGCTTTTATGAGTTTGTTTCTGAGATGTTTCTGAGTGAGAATCAGAATTGATGCGCCCATAACGAGGATTTTATTATGTTCATTAGCCTGCTATTATCTTACAACCTTTCTAGGAAAAACACATTGAGTTGGGTAGAATACACAGTGTCTGTAGAAGAAAATACATTATTCTAGAGCAGAACGGTCATCAATTAGTGGTTATGGTTCTGTCAGGCCAAAGTGTGCCTGTTTGAATTGGTGAAATTTGTCTTACTTCATGAAGAGGAGAGGACAAAGTTAAATTGATAAGCAAAAAAAAAAAAAATGTCTGACCAATTGACTGTTTCTTATCTCTCTCTGTCGCTCTCTCTCTCTCTCTCTCTCTCTCTCTCTCTCCTTCTCTCTCTCAATTCAATTAAATTCTGTGAGGCTTTATTGGCATATATTGCTAAAGTACATACCCAAGGGCAAGAGTAAAAAGTAAGAATAAGAATTATTAGGCCTATTAAGATTAAAATAACAATCACGACAATGTCAATATCATTACAAAACTCACAAGTTCAATGTGAATCTCTCTCTCCCCCCACTCTCCCTGTCTCCCCACTCTCTCTCTGTCCAGAGGTAATAATGTGTTTCAGTTGTCACCAGACTTGTCTCCCAGGAAGGTCAGCCAGATGTCCTTCAGCAAGGCCTCAGCCTCCCACTACCATGGCATAGAGTAAGTGTCTCCAAACTATGCACAGCCCATTCAGGTACTTGCAGAGTACAGCTAACTGGAATTTTTCAGTTTGCTGACAGCCGCGACAGACAATTATGTAAAATTCAACATGATTAACAACATAAAAGGCTAACAAAAGTATAAAATATATATTTAGATTTGGTTCAACAACGATGTAACATTTTGGATGGGAATCTGCAAACTGAGGATGGGTGTGTACCCTGCTAGTGTGTTTTTCCTGTTCAGCCCCGCCTCCATCTGTACATAAAGGGTAAAAGAGTGAAAGGAACAAGTAGCTCCCCTGCTGGTTGCGTTCATTCCTGAGAAAATGGCCATTAATTTTCCCTTTGACGAATACAAAATTATTTCATGAATAATTAACTGCATGAACTTTAACAGAACAGTCATCTTTGAATATATATCATAAACTATAACCTGCAATAAAGTTAATTGCATTAAAACATTCTAAAAACAAAATTTCTTTGTTAGCAGCCCCACATGTAATTACAGTCAATAAGGGAAGATTTTTTTTACATGGAAATGGAATTACCTGTGATACTTAAGTCAATAATAATAAAATTCTCTATGGAGAAGTCAAGCTTTTCTCACTGAACTGTAAGTAATCGCCATAGGGCGACATGATGACTTTCTCTCCCCTTGCTTAACTTTGTGCCCTCTCCGGGTGTGTGTTATTTGCTACTTATTTGTTGAATCCCACCACAACATCAGACAGGCCCACCACAAATAGATTTCCCACACTTATAGAGTAACATTAAAAGTGCTTCATTCATTGCACACATACAGTCCTTTTCTCAACACTATGTGCCTTGCCCGCCCCAGAATGCCACCAACACAGGTGAACTTGTTGGAACTTGTTGGAAACACTGGTGTCCGTATATCCTCTATTTTATTTTTCTATTTTGAGGCCACACCTTTCAACTTCCTTTGTCCCGCTGAGCATCCTTCTTCCTTTTACTCCTCATGTTAAGCCATGATGTTCTGACAGATGTCCCTATGTCAATATGGATGCTTTTCAGGGGACTTAAGTTGAATTATTTGTGGCTCACTGGCTCACCTAGCTTCTGTCTAGACTCTAGACAACCATTGCGACCCTGGACTGTGACCAGGACCCTTGTCAGTCTCTATTACTTCTTTATTGTTTATTTATTTTAGTAAATTTTCTTTTGTCCTCATCATATTATTTGGTTGTTCAGGTTCTGCCTGGACAACCAGCGGGCCTTGGACCGGGACCGGGCATTTGTACGGCTCCAGTCTCGTCTGATTCGCTACGAGACCCAAACCACCTGTTCCAGGGAGCCCTGTCCCCTCCCCTTTGCCCTCAGCCCCGCCCCCTCACCTGCTATGATGTCAGAACCAGGAAGTGTACCTGACGGAGAGACGCTGCAGAATGCTGACGTGGCACGCCTCAAACGCAGGTCCTGGGACACGGACCTCACAGGAGGACATCCTCGAAAGAGGTAGATGTATCGTGTGTGTGCTTGTGTGTGTTTCTCTTGTATTTCTATCTTTGAGGCCCAAATGTCAAACATTGCCTCAAAAGGTTTTGAAGGATGAGAAATGAAGATATTTTATCACTTCTGAACATAAAAGGCTTCTTTAAGGTTGGGGTTAAAAATTGGAGAGGTTAAGAGGAAGGTAAGTAAGTCGAATAAATGCCAAAATCTTTCCTCATCTTTGGTTTGCATTCTTGGCATTAAATCAAGCTTATTCAAGGTGGATGTCAGACTCCGACAAGGATGAACCAGGATAATCAGGATAACCACATCATTAACCCAATGTATTGTCAAGAAGAATAGATCCACTCTACTATACAGCTATATAGTCCGGGAGGTTAGCTGTCTTTTAGTATCATATTAGCCTCTTAGCCAAAATGTTTCGTTACCAAACTCTGCAAGGCAAAACTGCTTTGCTAGCTCAATCTAGTTGTAACAAAGAGTCTTTTTGCGACAGCTGTCATAAAATACTACCACTAAGGGACTCAAGGGGTAACCAAAGTAATCAAATTTCAAATTCTACATGTAGGGCCTGTCCAATTCAGGTGAGGGGTAAACAGCTGCCCTAGATGAAGGCATTCAGGTATCTTGGAATCTTATTCATGAATGAGGGTGAAAGGAATCATGAGATTGACTGCCGGTCAGGTGCAGCTGCTGCAGTAATAAAATCATTGTATCAGACTGTGGTGATAAAGAGGAAGCTGAGCCATGAAGCAAAGCTCTCGATTTACTGGTCAGTCTTTGTTCCGACCCTCACCTATGGTCACAAGCTCTAGGTAGTAACCAAAAAAATTTGACTGTGGACTCAAGTGGACGAAATGAGGTTGCTCCGTAGGGTGGCTGGCGAGAGGTGCCTCCCTTTGGAGGTGTACCAGGCACGGCCGACTGGGAGGAGACCACATCTCCTCCTCCTGGGAGGGACTACATCTCCTAGCTGGCCTGGGAGTGTCTGGGGATCCCCCAGGGGGAGCTGGAGGAAGCTGCTGGGGAAAAGGACATCTGGGCTGCTCTGCTTGCCCTGTTGCCACTGTGACCTTGACCCAGATTAGCGGCAAGAAAATTGATGGATGGGTGGATCATGGGTTCATGGTTAACATGGCATTTTGTCATTTTATAGTCGTTAATGCCTGTGTGCCTGTATCTTTATCTGTATGTCTGTGTGATCCAGACTGGCGAAGTCAGAGAGTAGTGACTCTCTCGGCTCTCAGAGCAGTGGCAGCAGTGGGACACACCCCTCTGTGAGATCACTGCGACAGCAGCCAATCAGATCCCAGTCCGCCTCCTCTTCCACTTCCTTTTCCTCTTCAGCCACAAGACGGACAACCTCAGGTAAGACAAAGAGACTGAACCTTAGATGGAAAGGGGCTAGATTTCTGACTCGGGGGTGGGAGTTAGGTCTACTTTGTCTACACGATATTGTAACAAGTCTCCTCGGTCCATTGGTATTCATGGTTGGAGGCAGGCCTAGAGGCTATTGTGGTGCTTCCGCCAAATCAGTTTTCAGACCTAAATGTGATCATTATAAATATTAATCAACCCGATGGAGTAAATCCTAATTATTAATAGATTTACACTCAGTATCTACTAAAGCATGCAGACAGGGTCGAGAGATTAGCGTAGAATGGGTAAGACGCATGATCTTAGCGACTTTGAGCGTGGTTCTATCATTGCTGCCAGATGCACTGCTTCAGTTTCAACAAAAATTTTATCTTAAAGTTTTTTAAATATATTTTTATCATTTAAAAAAATAAAATCATTTTTGAATTATTTTAAATAGATATGTTCACTATTAAAGTAAATTACAAAGTAAATATTTATTTATATAGCATTTTGCAAACAAAGCAGTAAAGCGAACAGAAACACACAGGCGCTGTTTAAAACATTCTACAGTTTGCTGATCTGACATCCAAGGGGAGGCTATTCCACAGCCTGGGTGCTACAACAGCACACTCAGTCTCCTCTAGATGGACAGCCAGAAGCCCTTCAAGGCAGTAAATTAAGGCAGTAATCAGTTATGCATTTTATTTAAACAATTTGTAAGTCATTAATTTTACAACCTGGTCATAGAAGAGGAACAGTTGATAAATTATGGTCTGTCCAGAACGACAGCCAGCCCTACTGTGTTTTTTGTGTCAGTAATTTAGATATGGTAAAAGATTTGCAGCATTTGATGTATTGTATCACTTAGACCGGTACTCCGTAAGTAGTCATACTGGGTTAAAGCCTTTGCACACCAAGCCCGAAGTTTTGTGCAAAAACAAGCACACAGAACTTTACAAGAATTGACTTAATGTATTCTTATGAGAACTTGCCACTGCTGCGAAACGAACGTGTGGCAGAATTTTTTTTTAACTAGAACCTTGAACTTGGCTATGTTTTAAACTGTTGTCAACATCTTCTGGTAACTTTACAATCGAACGTTCATATTTCCGTGACAAAATATTCGCATTGCATTTAATGTGCAACGGCTATTAGCATGGAAATGGCACATCTTCAAATACCTGAAATAATTTTCAGGACATTACTGCCTAGGTTTGGTGAATCCCTCTGCTGCTGACAAACCTAAACCCCCACCACAGAGGACCCCTCATGGCCAAACAGAGGACCAACTTACCAAGGAATCACGTTCCCAGAAACACCACAGGGTAAGTGTGTGTGTAAGGGAGGAGTGGAACATTTTAATCCCCTGCAATCATTCACAGTCACGTTTAATGCCACACAGTAATAGTTTGCTGCACTACTTTATTTCTGTCTTATTTTGAAAGGGATGACATTATATTTTAAACCTCTGCTTTATTTGCTGGGCACATACTCTGCAAATACGTTTTGTGCCGGCACTTTACTTCAAGACTCTATGAAACGGAAATCAGAGCTCATTGCATTATGTTTTACTCTGAATAAAAGGAAATAAAGGTGGTAATTATGAGTTGAACAGAGGAAGTGTGCATCATGTTGATGAAGCCAAATGCTGAACGGCACCAACTCATGACACAGTACTTGAGGGTGCAATAAAAAACAAAGAAGCTATGATGAAATATGATTGTAGTCAAACCGATTTTATCACCATGGCTACTTGTTGTAACTTGCTGTGATCATTTCCCCTTTTTTGAAAACACTTGCATGCTAAACTATGGTAAAGACAAACTAAAATAACTTTGTACACGTGTTACCTTGGAAACAAGACCCCAGCACAGCATGTCAAGCTCACTAAGACATGTCAGATTTTTTTTCTTTTGTGGTTCTGTATCATCATCTTTGAATACACTATTATTCGGAATATCTCTTAATTCAGAAAATGTTTTTCCCTTAATGTAATCTTTAACCAAAGACACATTATTCACATTTATCATTGAATTGCAACCATTGATTGCAGATAAGGGATTAGTTCCCATTGATTACAATAAGGAATGCTAACAACATGGTAGCAGTACATAAGTTAACTGGACATTGTCTTTTTGCATATCACTTTTAGATACGCACATACACACACACACACACACACATCCTATGCATATACTGTACATTTCTTCACAGAGGTCAATGGGTCAGGGGCTGCAAAGCGTATGCTGGGAGCAATTAGGGTTTCAGTGCCTTGCTCAGGGGCACTTTGGCAGTGATAGTGGCCATGTAGGCATAATTCTGCATTGCACCCTCCGTCAAGTTAGCGATTTACATTAAGTGTGTGTCCAGTTCCAAATACATGATAATGACCAAGTAGACTCTGATAACAAGGCGCTGTTTTATCCCCCCTTTCACCAGAAACCCTACACACACACACACACACACACACACACACACACACACTGACAACAACTTCTGCAACAGCTTCCAACAAAGATTTAAAAAAATTCATGCATCCACTGTGAATTGTAATGTCTGGGGTGCATCATAACGATGTCGCAGAAGCACTGTATGAACTACAGATTATCTTATCACCTGCTTCCCGCCTCCACCACACACACACACAGACACTTTTCTCTCTTATCGTTTACGTGTGCGCACACACACAGACACATACATGGACGCATATGCGCGTGCACACACACACACACCTGCGCACCCTTTCCTCTGTCCCACGTACAACTCACAATCTGCATCCCAACCTTGAGTTGTTCTGATTTCTGATTACTATGCAAACAGGCTTATCATCCATACACAAGTTTAGGAAAGAACAGTTGGCCCTATTCAAAAATAATGACAGCAGTTTATTCAGGACAAAGATTCAAAGCTGCCTTTCTACTCCTCTTGAGACTGAATGGCACAGATGATTCCTCATAATAATGTATGTTTCCTCAGAACAATCAATGTGACGAGATTAAAAGCAGATGTATTTATTTCAGAAATCATGTGTTTTCCCTGTCGACGGTCTGTTTTTGCCTCAGAGCGTACATGATGAATGTAACGGCATGCATTTTTGTGCAAGGATGTCCCCCAAAGACATTGTGACATTCCTTCCTTTGAAAAGGAAGCCATGTTAAGGTTAGTTTTAGAATAGGACTACGTTAGGGTTAGGTGGTTAGAGAACGAAGAGAAGTGGATTTAATGTTTTCACAAGTGTGTGCGTGTGTCTGTTTCTCTCTATATCTGTTTTTGTGTCTTCAGATGCTGAAGGAGGTAGTAGCTAAAACACTGAAACACCACGGGATCACTTCTGAGCATAAATGCTTCGATGCCTGCAGCCAAAGACTGTTTGAAATCTCTAAATTCTACCTCAAGGTTAGTCTTTTTACTGCCCACACACTGTCAGCTCTGTCCTTCAGTTGACAATCAAATTGCCTTTATTTATGCTTTTATACATCCAGGACTTGCAGTTTTGACCAATTCTTGTTTTTTTAGCATAATAAATCCTCCCATGAAACATAACTAGGACATCAACAAATTGGCACAACTTGACTGCAATTAATAGACAGATCGAAGAACTTAAAACCGTGTACCTTGCTATTTGTTTCCAATACCCACATTTTCCTCAAATACACACAAAATAATTCCAAATTGCCTTGTATTTTTCCTGATAAGTCCAAATCAGATGCTTTTATTTGCTAAAATGTGATCACAGAAAACCTGAAATTGTAGAGAAACTGCTCTAAGTTACAAGTAACACAAAACTTGCTGACTCGCATAATACAAATGACATACAGGACCTTACATACACTTTTCTTTTTCTTTTTTTTGTGTTCTGTAATGCAGTTGTGACTTGAAATGTTCTGTGTATTGTTTCAGCACATAATTCTTCATTTGAATAAAGTGTAACGCCCATTGTTAACTTTCAATGTCAAATATGAGTGATCCTCCTCCTGTGCTGTTTGATCGCAGGATCTGAAGACATCTCGGGGTCTGCATGAGGAGATGAAGAAGGCAGCCAGCAGCAACGCCAAACAGGTAACACCACCCAACAGTTAAGCACATACCTATATATCAGTGGTTCTCAACCTGGGGGTTGGGACCCCCCAGAGGGTTGCAAGATGATTTTTTTCGGGGATCGTGAGATGATTTATGGGATAGAAGAAGAAAAAAAATCAGATTTTCCTCTACTTTTTCTCTTTTTTTCTTGTGAAATTCTGGATAGTTTTAAGCCTCTAGGCCTCCTCTGATAATTAATCAAATGAAAGGACCATAAAAGGGAAAATCATTCTTTGGTTGAACTGTTCACCACTCTGCATATTCACACCTGTGACGGGGGGTCATGAGTAGGCATCGCTTCATTTTAGAGAGTCATGAGCCAAAAAGGTTGAGAACCACTGCAGTACGCAGTCGAACATTTAGTATCATACAAAGAAACATCTAGTCATACATAGTTAGTAGACACCAGTAAGTCAGCTCGGACTGTAGATCTAACACGATGGTGTAAAAGTGTGTTTTAAAGGCTGAGATCCACTGTTCTCTGCTACAAGGCTGAACTCCTCCTAAAATCATGCTCTCTTTATGTTTTTCCTTTTATTGTAGGTCATTGACTGGGTGCTGGAAAAGGCCTCGAAGAAATGAAAAGAAGACCCAGAGAGAATGTGAATAACGTGTCTTTTGATTTACCAAGCAAGCTGGTCCATAACTACAGCAGCTCAGTCAGTCTGGATGGTGCTTTAGTCTAAAAGGAAACTTTTCTCTTCCTTGTTTGTTAAATTGTTCTTGTTTTGTAGTCTCATGGGTAAAGGAGGGATCCACCTTGAAACAGTACTTGTTGTGTTACATTTCAACACAACATGAATTAAAGAGGGTTTGCTTATTAATACGTAGTGTGCTGAAAGATGACTCGGGATGTTTTGTGAACGCAGATGTGTCAAAATCCTAATCCTTTCTAAGCCTTCGTGAATAGTCTTGAATCATTAGACTAAGCTTGTTTTAATGAACTTAATCCTTTATTTAATTCTGTTTGTTTCTTTTACTGAGATCATACAGAGGCGTACCATTTTTGGGATGTATTTTATGTTTTTCGAACTTGTGTATGCAGACATGCGATGTATTTGTGTGTGGTTGTGTGCGCGTCCACCCTGACATCCTCCTCAACTGTTCCAGATAGAGCCATGAAACGGAAAACACAGTGTTCAGTGGAGCTGTGGGACAAATCCGTATAGTACACTCTGCTCTGGCTGAAGTAACTGAGAGACCACAGGGGCTTAGATTTTGGCGGGCACACAGCAGGTTACAGTCATATCATTTGCTTGTTATTGTTGTTTTTAAACATGATTTTAAATCCTTCCCAGTATTTCACTAAACTTGTAAATTTTCCCCCCGAGGGCTATATTTTTAAGGCTTTATGAATGTGTATATTTTATTATCATCTTTATGTTTCACGTTTTAACCGTTTGTAACACAATAAAGTGTTTTTGGATCTTATTTTGCACTATACAACTCTCTGCCGACCAACTTGGCCGGTTGGTGGTGCGGGAAGGCTAACGTGTGTGTGCATGTGTGTGTTTGGGAAAGAGATAGGGAAAGAGATGTGAGAATGAGTGAGTGTGACCGTGACCGTGTGTGTGATGTGTGTTGTCCCTGAGAAAAATGTATTACATATAACTGATAACATAACTGTTCTCGACCTGGATGATAGTTTTTATTCAGACAGTGAAAACAAAGCTACAAGCAGTGCAGCACGTTGTGCAGTGTTATTATCACTGACAGTCAGATACCTCCTGTTTGTACTAGTTTGTCCTTGGAACAGACTGATAAGGAACGCTGCTAAGAATTCTGGAGCCCCGTGACGAGATGTGACACTCGGAGCCATTGACGGAGACAGTTGCACTATTGGCGCCATGTTGCTGCCTCTTTAGAGAAAAGAGGTGCTGGCTACAGATGGGCACCAACACCCTCCATAGGTATCATTAAGAAATCCATTGTTAACCCAGTTACTCAAGAAACCTTGTTTTGGGTTGTAAACATCATAACCTGGTCAGAATAACCCAGGGAAGGTCGTACTCTGATTATGAGAAACCCAGTGAAGATGCGTGGCTTACTCCGATATTAAACGGGTTACTGTGGCATGTAAACATCTTTCTGCACAGTCTACATTTTGATGTAAACAAATCATCATTTCTTTCCAGTGTATGAGAAGTAACCTACTGCTCAGCCAAATAGGGAGAGGTTAGCTGGCGGACCGTCCTATCTGTGGACGGGACACCACAGTCGGACAGGAATATCCTGCCAATTGTGCTTTTTCACAGCAACAGGGATACTCAATCGCAGGGTATTAAGGGTTCATGTAAACAGCTTAACCCGAATTAGACATTAACCAGAATATGGCCAGTAGCCAATGTCACCATGGTGCCTGGCATTGACGGCCATCACTTTAAAGCAGTTTTGTGCCAAACTGTGTCTCTGGTGAAACTAGGCCCACTGTAAGTACAGAATAGCCTAATTTCTCCACATCTTGCAGGAATGGAAATCCAGAGTTGTGAATTTAACAACGCCCTGTTCTGCTCAGCTTCCACTCACACCCTGATGCGAGTGGGTGTATACGTTTGTGAGTATGCAAGATTTGTTTGTGTGCATGCGTTTCTGGGAATGGACTGAGTTTGCATCAATTAATGTGTGGGGGACAATTGAGTGTCAGGGTGAGTGCAGATTACTCTATTATCTGCATGTGCTGTTTATATCGCACTCAGCCAACACAATTTCCCCGAGGAGATAATAAAGTTTACCTTGTATGACTTAAACTCAAATCCAAGTCACAAAACTTAACTTAAAACTGCCTGGTGTAAAATGACCAGAAAAGGAAAATAACTTGTGACTTTAACGTTATGCACAGCCAGATGCCAAATGTTGCCAGTTATCTGTAGTTTGTCCTTGGTACAGTATAAACTGATAAGGGTAACCTGGCAGCAACCTCCACTAAACCTCCACTTTTTCAAAAGGTCAACTTCTCAGTATAGAAAAAAAAACAACGTTATTATAATTTTCCATAGACTCCAATATATTCTTGATATTTTACAATGGTTTGACTTGGTCCTAGAGACATTTAGGACACATGAGACAATGTCAAATGTCAATTGCAAGAGAAAACACAAAAACTACATTGGAGCTACAGTTGTTTCTGTGGAACTACAGGCTCCAACAAGCACTCCTTAAATCCAAAATACTATATATCAATTAGATTTCATAGGATTGTGTTTACCAAAACGAAGTAAGAAATGCATCTACTCTTATCATGTGCTGTTATATACATAGTTTCTAAATTGTCAGGTTCCAAAATGGGTTACAGGCATATTCTGGTGGGCCCATACATAGAATATAACATAGACAAAAAGGAAAGAGAGATGTCTGTGCTGTGAGGAGTTGGTGCTGATTGTTGTAACTTGAGAACACAAGAGAGTCATACAACTAAAGAGGGAAGAGAGTGAAAGAGAAGCGGAGTGAGAGAGGAGGAGAGATTGGCTTCTATCTCATTTTCTAAACTGATTGTTTCATTATTAAAAACCCAAGGTGTGAAGTGTCTCAGTTCAGATATAGTTATCATTGTGCTGCTTATTTGCCAGGAAAATGATTCGATCTGTGTGTGTTTGAGTGTTCGAGAAAGCGTTTGAGCCAGTGTGGCAGAGAAAAAGAGAGAAAACGTGTGTGTTTTCGAGACAAAAGCAGAGCATCTATCTTCATGACGACAGATGTAAATGTCTACGTCTGTGTGTATGAGTGTTCTGCCTAAGAGTGAGATCACTGTGTTGTGTATTTGAGTGCTCCTTTATACAATGTGATATTATATTGTTAACTTCCTTGTTTGGCCTCTAGGTAAACCCATCTGTCGCCATAGTCATCTGTTGATAATTTAACTATCATTATTTCAATGCAACTGCTCATCCATGAAATCAGCAGACAATAAAAGCTTTACTTCATTCTGCTGAATTGTGTTGTTTGTGGACAATATTTGTCCTGTGATGAATCAGTCTGGAATAACATAAAATAATAAAAAATATTTTCAAGATAACAATACTTTCACATCACTGTCATTTGAACATACACCCTCAAACCAAATTGATTTTTTTCTATGATCAATCATCAATGTGAACATCAACAAAAAACCAAGACTCACTATAATGAGGTCTGGTTTGTAACTGTTAGCACTGGAAAAGAAAAATTTTATGAATCCACAAAGTCGGTCTTAAATTCATTGATGACAGTGAGACACTAGACAGGCTTCATTTAAATGATTCTCATGGTGAGACTCAGTTTTATCCAATATACTGTACATCGATACAGACCTGCATTTTCCAAAGAAGTTTTCTCGTGGGTTGCAAACCAAACTTCTTTTGTGTAGTCTAATAGAATTTAAACTAAAGTAAAAAATCCTCTGCTATCCTCGTAATAATCTGCAATATAATATTCAGTGCTAAGACTGAATATAATAGTAAGAGACTTGGGCAGGCACTGGCAAAATAACATAGCCAGTAGCTTCCTACAATATTAAAATCGGATCAAAAGGAAATACTGCAGTCTTCTAGCAGCCCGGTTTCAGTTTTGACCCAGTATGTGAAAAACACCTTTTAGAGCCACGATAAATATACTCTATACCTTACTCTATACCTTAATCTATACCTTACTCTATACCTTACTCTATACCTTGTACCTGGAACAGTAATGAGCCGAAAGCTGAAGAGAGAGTGAAGTGCCTAGACAACTGGGCTGACACACACTGCTGTGTTTGTGCACTCTATAGAACAGCAATTAGACTATAGGAAGCCACAGTGTGTGTGTGTGTGTGTGTGTGTGTGTGTGTGTGTGTGTGTGTGTGTGTGAGATTTTCATTTTGTGTTCGTCAGTGTGGGAAGGTGGCTGATTTTGTAGGGGTGCATCAGTGTGTGACAGTGTTCATTTTGTTGACAGAAAATTCTGATGGAAAAATGCTCATCAACAAACATGTAGTACAAATAAGACTTGACGAAAACTACG
>OMLI01087953.1:0-16382 GCA_900302605.1 Rondeletia loricata
CACACACACACACACACACACACACACACACACACACACACACACACACACACACACACACACACAGAGAGAGAGAGAGAGCCCTGGGGCCCTTAACCCCTCTCCATGTAAACTGTCTATCATTTAGTGTCATTCAAACAACATCCTTTGAGCTTTGGGAAAAGGAAGAAAATAAATGGGAGGTTGCCCTTGAATCCGATTCGGCTCACTACCTCCCACTTGACCTTCTTCGCAATGGGTGATTGAGTAATCAAAGCTAATGTGAGTCACTGGACGAAGGCAACCATTCTTTCATTCCATTCGCTGAAAGGACATTGCTCTATGCTCTGGGTCTGGTCTGTTGTCCCTGGTAACCCCGATGGGTCATGGAAGCATTTGCCTGGCCAGAGCGCTTGAGTGAATTTACAGACATAGATCTCCACATTAAACAGATTTGTCCACACTTCGAATAGCACAGTCCTTCCCTTCAACCATAAACCATAAAGAGTCCAGGAAGAATTTGTCAAACACCGGGTTCATTCTCCTGTCAACTTCGCAATAATGCTACAGATGTCTGCCTCAGCTTGATTCAATGCCTGCTGACAGACCATGCAGACAGAGTCGAAAGCAATTAATTGAACTTGGTGAAGCTTCTTGTGATGACTCCTTCAAGTCTCAAGACAGTAAAACTACAAAGAAGCAAGAATCAAAGCAAAGTTCAGAGCACTGCTTAGCAATAAGGGCATGTATGTGTCAGATACTTCAGTATTGACATGGACTTTTCCTTCCTCTCCCTCTCATGGTCTTGTAATCAGGGTTGGGGAGCCAAAGAATATTGTAATATAATGTCATAGGATTACAGTAGTTTGATTACAGACATTACATTAACTATAATCCATTATTAACAGTAACAAGCATAACAGATACTTATGAAAAACGTTTAAAGCACAATTTAGTTGTAATGTCCCTCTCATACTGAAAAGGTTAACGTGATGGGGTTAGGTTAGGGAAGGGTGATTATGACCAGAAGGTTGCTAGCTCGAATCCCCAGACCGACCCACAACTACTTTCAGCGGCCAATAGTAAGAGACAGGTGGTACTGGTGTGCTCCCAAGTATGAATGCAAATGTATGTAACCCTCCCTTCTCCAGGCAATTACTCCCCTTAGGCCATTGCAAAGTGTTGGTCGAGTTTTGGTCGGGAGGAGGGGAGAGACAAGGTGCGACCTGTTGAGATGCGGTCAGGGAAATAGAAACAAAGGCAGGAGAGGGAGGAGGGGAGAAGAGGAGGCTCCTCTGGCTTTGGTCTACTCTTGGGCATCTGGTCTTCTCCCCTCCAGCCATTGAATGGAGAAACGGTCCTCTGCTAGATGCATGGCAGGGCAGGGCAGTGGCACTGGACCCTCTCTACCATCCATTTTAGTAGGCCGCCGCCAACCTGCTCCAGTGCCAACTTCTTGACAATTTCGTACACAGTCGAGATCCCTGGCTGCCAGCAGGAGTCAAGGAGCTGCTGCATTAAGTTGAATGGCCACCCAACATCCTCAAAAACCAAACATCATCCTGACCCTCTGGCTTGAGGGCCAGGAGGTCAAGGATGGCATGCTATAACTGGTGGTAATTCATCTGGGTGGTTGCTGGTGGGCTATGGGCTGCCAGCTTTGCCCTTTGTGCAGGGGGCGCAGCCTGAGGGCCCACTCCCCGTCTGGCCATCCACACCCCTCCGCCAACCTCTTGAAAACTTCCAGAAATGCCTCTCGATTGCCATCAGGCATCATCTTGGGAATACTGACGTTTGAGAGGCAGGGCAGGCTGGAGCGGATCAACAGCTGGAACCATAACACCATTTTTTACCACAGTGCAGTTGCCACATCATCATGGTCTTCAATAGTCAAATTCAGCTTGAGAGGAACTGAAAGTGACATTCCTCATACGTGGACGCTATCAAACTTGTTGTAAAAATCATCATCTCCAAATCAAGTCTGTTCTTTATTGATAGAATTAAAAGTTGTATTGTGGAATGTTCCTGTTTTAGCTGTGTTTTTAATTTGGTTAAATCCTCTTTGTTTTGATGAGCCACACAGTGGGAAAACTTAATTCTGGATTCTTCATCTAGTTTACGTGGACTGTTGCCATACAGTGATGCATAGCAACATATATAGCTACATCATTTTATGATGGTAAGACAACACATAATGTGGCATCTTATAATAAAGCACACTGTTGTATAAGCAGTGCTTCTATGTTTATAATATGCTATGTTTGCAAACAGTTCAGTTGCTAATGTTAACTAGCAAGCTAAGTTGCCTAAGAGGTTTAGGCAGCTGATCAACTAGGGAACCAGACAGCTGAGATCTCATTCAAATACATTTGTAATTAATTAGGTTTATATGTCATCGCCACAAATGCGCAGTGGGACTGTACAGAATATGTACTTGTTATGAATCCTCCCCCTTGGGAACACAGTTTATTTAAGCATACACAATTAACAGGCCTCTTAGCTTCGTCTCTCCAGGTTTCTCTCCAGGCTTCACCACCTATTAACCAACCCAGGGGACAGATATAAAGAGCTTAGTATGGATCAGGTGCTATGCACTGTCTCATCAGGCCACCCCTCACCTCTCTCTGCCTCACCCCTGCTTGCCACAAAGGATATGTTCCTTAATGTATAACATTAAAGCAGGGGTGGGCAATCATGTGCCGACGAAGGCCACAAGTCTGCAGATGCTGCCTCTCTACTTTGGTATTCACAGGTGGGCAACATCAAAGTTAAAGGTTCATCTTCTTTAACTTATACAGTGTAACATAGTTCCTAAAGGCCCATTCACATCTATAACAGGGCCATAAATATAACTATAACTATAAATATATTTAAATAATTCTAAGTAAATAGAATGTCTGTGTTCCCACAACAGCGATAACTACAAAAACATCCAAAACGATAATGAACTATAACAATATTTTTGGTTCAAAGCGATTTTTGGGATGCACAGACAACAATAAAACATTTTCAACCAATCAAATTAAAGTTCTAAGAAAGAAGGGGCGGAGAATTCGGTAGCTCACTGCAGTGATGCTTCGTTTCACAGATATCGTGGAAGTGTGAATGCCTGAGCAACAATGTATCGTTATAGTTTTTTAAATAAATAACGTTCTAGATGTGAACGGGCCTTAAACAGAACCTTCATCTGAATAAACTTTCACACCGAATTTACACAATTCGACAAAGAAGTTGACCGTTTCAATATTGCATCCCATTGAGATGTGGTGAGTGATACGCCCATGTGTCTTTCCCACTGAGACTTAATTAGATTGCTGCCACTAGAGGGGATAAGGCACACCAGCTTGTATATAGCTGAGACTCTCCCAGCAACAGCATCCCTCAGTCTTTTGGGTCCTATAATTGACTGCCTTTGGATAAATGATTTTTCAGGATGGCTTGCAGCTGTAAGTAATGAAGGAATAGCCAAGTCACTGAAGTCAAACTGCATTTCTAGCTCATTAAATGACATTACATCTCCAGTGTCTTACCACCTGCAGTAAACAATGGATTATTCCATAATGGACAAGAGGGTAAGGACAGACCATTAATATTAAGCCACTAGTGAAATGCTTTGACCACTTCACGTGAAAAGTTAATTAGCGGATTATCCATTTTGTCCTTGCATTCAGCGTGGTACCACAATGAAGCAATGGAGACAGATGTGTTGTGTTCGGACACAATCCTCTCCTCCAGCCACTCCCAGCTCCCTACTTCACATCCCTCTTTATACGGCCATGAAATTATTGTCATTCTATTTTACCGAAGGCTTCAGAATGCACACTCAACTTTGATGCCGGCAGCCTCTTCCATCGCCATTACATAGGAAGAGAGGAGCAAAGGATGGATGTGAGGTTAAAAAAGATAAAGCAGTGTAAAAACCAACTGACAACAAATCATTAAGTAACTACCACCTACGACCCAAGGGCCTCAGCTCCCACCTCTTCACACTCCTGACTCTTTCATCTGGCCCTAATTCCAACATTATTCTCGGCCCAAAGTCCTCCTGACATTGAAAGTTTAAGTCCTTTGGAAGCAGGTCAGCGGGGCCCCACTGCTCTGAACAAAGTCAGCCCAGAGCCCCTAGCAGATTGGTTAATATATGTGAGTGAACACTTTGCAGGAAAAACATAAGCAAGAAAATGGGAAGAACCCCCAGGCTGCGCGGACAATGTCTGATTGGCATTAATCCCATGTCAGTGCTGAGGGAGTGCCGAGGGATTTAGGGAATGTTCCCATGAAATCCGAGAGAAAAACTAGGATCAACTTCTATCTATCTGTGAAACTTAAGTTCACGGTCTGGATTACATGGATATCTAGCAGTTCAAGCACGGCAACATGTTATCTGTGTTGTCAGCACAGGAGGAAAGGGGGAGTACTGGAGAGATGAAACAGTCTGGTTTCTTGACGTTCAAAGACTTGAAATGGCCAATAGTAAATACTTCAGATGGTGCTAAAGCTGTCATTTCTGAAAACAACTCTGCTATTATATCGGCCCACAACTCCCCCCTCTTCCCTGAGGCGAATACTCTTGGGTCCAAGAGAGCGACTGACGATGAGCTATAAAAGCAATGCAAAATTTGACTTGCCTGGAAACAAGCACCACTTTAAGCACCGGCAGGAAATCACTTTGTAGAGGATAAAATAGGAATTCTTCAGCATTGGGAACTTGACAGGTTTGAGCAGTAACACATCTTGTTAAAGAATCTTGGACTGACCAGTAAAGCATCACTGAAGCATCCCACACTTTGCCTCTGTCGTGCAGTGCGCACACACACAGACACCTTTTTCTATTACTATATTTGTGAGGACCTTACAATGACTACATTCCTTCCCTAACTTTCCCTATACTTTAATCCAATGCTAATTCTTTAATCTAATGCTAATTCTAGCCTTAACCCTAACATGGCCCCTTTTCAAAGTGAGGACCAGCCCAAAAGTTCTCACTTCTTAGTTTGTTAACTTAAACCGGTTTTCTCAAGTACGTAGTAATGCAAGCACAATACAGGTCAAACCCAGGAACTGTGTTGGACCCTGTATGAACGAACCAGTTGTCAAGATGAATTCATTCTTTTCCTCCTGGTGCTGGTGTACAAGCCTGGGAAGGGATCTGCAGCACCATAACTCCAAGTCATGGTCCAGCTCTGCTTTCTGCCACTAGTGGCTGCTTAGCTCTCCTTTCCTTGCACTGGCCTGGTCATCGCGTCACCCGGTCTCAACTCTCCTTGTGGGCTCCACAACAGTCAAATGACTTTCCTACTCCCGTCAGAACGGCAGAGTCACTCTCAATCTTCTGTTGTAGGCTGAAACTCTTTCTTTCGAAAAAGTATCTCACATCACCTATTGAATGAATCCTTCAAATGGAGAAACATGCTGTAGAAGTCCATTTTAAGTTTTCAGATGAGTGAGGCTTTCAAATCTCATCATGTAAAGAATGGAGAGGTTGTGTACGTTCATGTGCTGTGAGATATTTACTGTATGCTCCAAATGATTCTGAGTGGCCATACATTTGGAATAATGTGGGTTGCTCAGAACATTTAAAAATCAAACTTAAATGGTTCTTGGTCTGGGGGCTTCAAATATCTGTGACGTGTGGTATGCACTCTTCAACTGAAACTGAATACCAAACAGCAATATCATCAATCAACCAACCTTGAAGAAGCAGCAGTGTGAAGAGGGGGAGATGGATACCAGGGTGCATGTCGGGACACCTGGAATGATAAACAAAGGCATTTGCTTAGCTAGCTGAGGGAACAAAACACACCGAACAGCAGAGAAGTGGGAGAGCGAGTGTGAGTGATAATGAGAGAGAGAGGGAGAGAGAGACAGATGCGAGGGAGTGAGTCTGTGTGCATGTGTATCAGAGGGAGGAAGGAACATAAGCCAGAGAACTGAAATAATCCTATATTCAATAAAGCCATCTTTATTTCTCCAGAAAGACAAGGTGCCAGGCATGGAAAAGTATGGCCAAGTCTAGTTCTAAGTCAGCATTTTTTTATATCACCATCACTGCAAGTAGCCTAGTAATGGAGTTAAAAGGATACAGAGGAAAGCTAAAAGCACGGTGAAGTGCAGTGAGGGGAATGTCGGGGGAGGTGTGCTCAGTGTAACCTTACCAGATAAGTCTTCTAGCCCACGACAGAAGATGGGAAGTGACTAGTGCAGGAAAATAACCTTTTCAGCCACAGCCCACAGTGGCTAGTGGGATCCAGAGCTCGTCAGCCACATTCACTACTTTATATCACATTACCAGGCAAGTCAACTGGGCAACCTGACCCAAGAGCTGCTTTTGGGACCCTCAGTATACCCTTACCATGTTCTCACAGCTAAGTGCAAAGGTCAAGCCCTTCAAAAAACCAGCTGGAGAACTGCATTAAGGGACTGTTGACGAACGACGTCTTCCAATCACCCTACTATAGGAGGAACACACCAGGATGTTGGTGTTTGAGTGACTGGTTTTAATAAAACCGCCCACCTTGTGCTAATCTCTGCACTCCAATGACATTACTGAAGTTTGGCTTTAAAGAGCTCTACACTTGGAATAATTTGACATTTGGAATATTAGTTGGTTAATTTATCTTTTATCTTTGACTAGCCATATTTCAATAAAGGCTTGAAACGTATAAACGTATTCACCACTTCAGTGTTCCTCGGACATCTCTACAAGGTCGTCTTCTCTACAGCTCTAAGATCAATAAGCCTCTCACTATGAACACACACCTCCTTTGTCTGGATCTCTAAATCCTCTATCATTTAAATGTTTTATTGACCACTGAATTAAATAAGGGATATGTAGGTGGACACCCTACATATTGTTTGTTGGACGTCTTCATTTAAGTGAGCTTAATCCTTTGTTGTGGATATAACTTTACTGTAGTGTTCTTGCTAATTGTATGTTAGTAGAAACATTAGTTGTAGTAGTGAGCTGTTGAGATTTTATTTTTCATTGTTTTATTTGGCAAGACGCTCATAGCTGTCACTAGCGCTAAGCCAGTTTTCACTTGTACGTCCTAACCTGACTTTGTAGTTTAGTAGCTCAATTCTTTTCCACAGCAGGATAACACCAGCGTGACTAATTTCATGATACCCTGATCCAGCTGCCAAAACCCATTTCTAAAAGGTAAAAAAAAAGAAAGTAGTAAAAAGGGTTAAAGATCTTTCCCCCCAGCTCCAATAAACACAGGTGAGTCAGCATTTGGGAGGCAACATAAAAAAGGAACCCCCATCAACTCAGACCACTGGTTTATGGAAAAGCACACTTCAGTAGACAAACATGTCCACACACACACACACTGTTCAGCATATGGACTATTCTGCATTTGTTGAGTCTGACTGCGTAAGAAAAACATTACAAAACTTGCCCCCTTCAAAGCAGGTGGGGTGCCAAAGCATAGAATGATAAAGATCTCATCTGCTTTTGATGTGTGTGTGTGTGTGTGTGTGTGTGTGTGTGTGTGTGTGAGATAGAAAACAAAAATGGGAGAGAAACAAGCAGACAAATTGCATCTAAGGAAGTATATGTTTTAACAGGAGTGTATCAGTAAGGAAGGTTTGCCAGTCGAAGGATCATCAGTTTGAGGACATGTTGACAGATTCTAAAGATGGCACCCTGACGAAAACATTCCCACTTCAAATTCAGTCAGAAGTATTCCCATACCTGCCAAATCAAGGCTTTCCCTGGCTTTATAGCTTTAGAAACCAGTGGGGGGTTTTACACATTGACAGAGTTTAGCAACCTTTAGGAACATACAGAAGGCTATTGGAATTAATTCAGCAAGACACAAGTGGATTTTGTTCCAATGCCTTATTAAAAGATAACAAAATACATGGCTCATTTCACATTTACATCTGGGCGGTCAGAAGAAATACTTAGGTGGCCAACCTAAGAGTTTAATAGGCAAGAAAAACCCTGTGAGGTATTTTGCATTTAAATATAATTCCTGTTTGCATTATAGCAACTCAGACTCAAAGGCAGCACTCGAACCACAAAATATGCTGAGAGCACTTGAGTCTTTATGAAAAATTGATTAGCAAAGTCTTCAATATTCCATGCAACTTTTAAGGTTATGAAAGTTGTGTACTTGTTAGCATGGTTACTAAGGACTACCACTGTATGCCGAACCGCATGGAAGTCAGGGGACTGACTGAAGCTGTAGCCAGGTCAGAGTGTGACAGAGTGGGGTTAGGAGAGCAGGAAAGGGCGGGTGGCAGTCACAGTGTTTAGTTTTGGGCTAAACTTAGTTGCTATGAGTTTCTGTGGTGTAAAGTATAATATGTGACAAACGGAACATTACTACGTCTTTAATTTTACATTAAAGAGCCATAAAGCCATAGTATTTACAGGGTCTGGGCTTTAGAGGGTTAAGGGAACAAATACCTCAGAACTTGAGAATTTTTGATCATTTGGTAGAATGTAATTTCATGAGCAACTCATAGAACATTAATTTCTTCCGTTATCCTTTTCCCCACTGATGAGCTCCATTAGTAGTTTACTTTGACCAACACCTAATCCAAGGATTAACAATCCCACCTGCTGTAAACTCTGTCCTTACTTCATTAATGTGTTTGCTCTGATGTATACATAAGACGTTGAGGGGCTGCAGAAAAGGTTTGATTAATTCTGGTTGCTGATAAGCCTCGCCATAATATCCTGTCTGTGTCTGAATATCAGGAAGCGTGCGCGTGCGTGGGGGGACAAGGGAGACAGACGTGCTGAAGAAACCCTCTATTTGAGTACGGCTGTGTGTGTGTGTGTGTGTGTGTGTGTGTTTTTGAGACAGAGATAGAATTGTGTGCAGGAGGGACCCTCTCTTTAAGAGGAGTCTCTGTGTCTGTGATATAGATCTGAGCAGCTGAGATGCAGTGGCTCTGTGAGAAGCCGGCCTCAGCAGCCCTGGGCTGATAACCATCACCAGGGGCTACTGCCGCTCGATTTGTGCGCTCACTGGAGCGTCTCGAGGACAGGAGTTTTCATTTCTGTCAAAGGGGCGCAGCTTTGAATGTGTGCGCACGCACGCACACACCTGCTTGTAAGAGCAAGCAAGCATGCCCTACAGAGCATGTACATGTAAAACACACACATACACATCCCTCCCAAAATTGGCTGACTCTTCAGAAGCATTCCATTGGATCCCTTCGCTCTCCCTCCCTCCCTGGATCCTCTCCTCTCCTCCCTCGGTCTTCCTCCCTCCCTGCCTGTCAGTGACCACATTTCTGCTCTACCTGTACTGGGAGTTTGACTCCAACTAAGCTAAAGCAGTAAGAGTTCCTACAGGCCAGCTTGTGGATCATCTGCATGTGATGGGATTGCTGAGGGGAAAACACAACCTTGATACTGAATTGATACAAGTTATGAGACGGCGATTAAAAAAAAAAGTAGTTACTGCTCTGACGTAGTATTGTAGTAACAAAATGCACTGGTTGAGGGTTAACATGTAATGCAAACAGCTTACATTTTGCAGCTCATTAGAACAGATGGGAACAGCTGGTAAACAGTAGTTTGACCACAGATCTCATCCAAATGTAAAATAACAGAACAGAGGTAAGGTGGTGGGTGGTGGGGGTATATATTCTTTCGCGCTCCTGACTTGCATGAAATAGTAAATTTTTGTTACAGTATCTTGAGCTTCCAGTTCACATGTTCAGGGATTATATTAATGATAAAGTAGCCAACTAGGACATGTGGAAAATGTAAAATACCACCTCAAAAAACCACAATACATGCAAAAACGCCTTAGTCATGGAAGTGCCTTCTGTTCTGAATTGGTTGGCAAGTCACAAAGCGCCTCCAGTCTGTAGTCTATAATTAGAAAGGAGTGCTAGCTTTTGGACCAACTTCATACAAAACCCTGAGATCTCTTCACCTGTATTTGGACGTGTATAATACTTAGAGAAACACTGTGACACTTTTAATTATTTTGGGTTATTTTATGAGTCATCCTAAAATAACCACTTGTCGGGCAACTTAAGAACAAATGTGGAAACTTTTTTCCACAATGTGACAAGTGTCTGATGAATAACTATAACCAACTACAATTCTAAATGTTTTGGTATTCCTTTAAGCATGTGTGCGTTGCAAGTGCAAGCTGGCTGGCAAGCACACGCACGCACGCACGCACGCACGCTTTGCTATCATGGGTTCCTTTGAAAACACTGTAGCATCTTGTCATGAGTAAACTGATGAAACTCTGCCTGCATATGAAAAGCTGGGTGTGAAAGAAATATTCACAATGCTTTGAAGCATGATATCAAGTCATGGAAAGACTTGTAAAATGTGTTTCAAGTGGAAACACGCGGGAAGGCGCGCGCTGGCCCAGTTGTTTGGTCATGCAAAGGGTCAAGGCAGGTTTAAGATGGGGTCAAGGGTTATGACCCTGCCACGCAACAATAGGCTTTGCTAATTAGACAGTGATGTAGGCTACGTTACCAAGACAGTATAGGCTTTTATAGTAGACGTGAAGGAAACGTAGTCTTCGTTTTTTAACCCATTGTTCAATGGTTGTTCTAACATTACTTTGTCGTTGATTAGAATTCATTTTGAGAACCGAAATAGTACAAATTAGCCTACTGAAGGTCTATAGAACCGATCATGTAATAACTTGGATAATGCAATAACTTCTCCTATGTTATTGCTTAAATAAGGGTTGTAACATTTTAAACGGATGTAATAACTTAAAAGATACTACGTTTATTATTACACCAGTTCAAAATAAGTTACACCCATTATTAAGTAGCCTACTGCCATGTAAAGAAAAAATTTGAGGGACATTTCATTAAATTATGGCACGTTATCACATTATCCGGAATATATAGATTGCTAGGTTATTTCCCACAAAATGCATTGCAACGGTTTCCCTTCTGCTTATGGAAAACTTGTTTCAAGTTGAGCACAACTTTAGAAGTGAATATCCAAGTGCTTGGTCCTTCGATGCCCCTCTTAATCCCAAATACACCATCTATAAATGCTGCTAAATAACAGCTTCACCCCTGAAGGTTGAAACGCCATCCGAGCAGACAAGCTAAATAAACCAAACAATCCACGTCTTTCTTTAAGCGCGACAAAATAGCCTCTCTTACCATGCGTTGTCCAATATTAAATGTCCTTGAATTGGGAGTTAGTGCGTCTTTCAGAAAGCTGTGGGTGGCAGTCCTCTTCTCAAGCTCCAAGTCCCGACTGAGCTACACCTCGTCTTCCGCACTGAGCTGGATCTGGAGCTGCCCTGGAGAAGAGGGGAGCAGCGACCCCACCTACTAACCATGCCCACCTCTGAGCTACCGGTGGGGTCTAATCTGTTTCCACTTCATCTCCACAGGTAAGTCTGGAGACCAGGCGTGGCCCCGGCAGACCCGCACGCCCTCACGCGCTTTTAAGTTAGCTGAGGAGAAACTGTAATCCCTAGATATAAAATATACTGTAGGCATGTAGTAAGTCAACATGGAGCCAGTGCAACCCCAACCTGAGATGTGTTGGAGAGCAGTATGTCTTTAGCAAAACTTGATCATTAATCTATGCAATATACCTTATCAAAAGCCTGACTAATTTAAATGAATCTGAATTCAACTAATTAACAACCTCGTTGGACTATAACTAAATAGTCAGCTAAATTAATTTAAATATGACAAATGGCTGAAAAAATTGGCTGAATAAACTAAATCACACACCCGCTTAAATAGTGTATGCACATACAATTATTGTGCAATAAAACTTTTCACATTGGATAATTCTATTAGGTTGATTAGTTGATTGAGCTATTTAGCAGTCGAAAATTAACGTTGCAGAAATCAGATCACTTGACTGCATTTTCTCTTTTTTCACAAAACTTTTATAAAAAAACTAAAACACAGTCAAACACAAATCAATCAGGCAGGCCATCCCACCTGAACAGGTGGTTAAGAGGAATGAACAAAGAAACAGATGGCACTACATCATGCATTATGGCACTGTTGCAGCTCTTTTCTCTAGGAGACAAACACACTGAGAAGAAGAGGATGTTCAGGTTGAACATCTCCTATTGTACTTTTAAGGACTATCATAACAGACCAACATAATTAGCTTAGTGCTTTAAGACATTTTCTGAAAACCTTCAGATTAACAAAATATAAAACATTGTTTGGAATTTTAACAATAGGTGAAAACCCAGAAAGCCCCACAGGGGAGCGAGATCAGAAATAAGGAGACAAAATGATTTGCAGCTGGGAGGCAACACCTTGAGGGCACATTAAAAGTGAACTGAGGACAAAATCATCTGAAAAAACGAATACCTTGATGAGTTCAACAAGATGGCTAACAATACTGTAAGGCTGTGTAACTTGTAATGCTCAACATTTTGCCTGCCCAGCTATTTGCTTGATGAAAGCTGCAGCTGCATCAACTGTTTGATTGAATGTTCCAGCTGATCAATCTGTGAAAGATAAGAAAAATGAAAATAAATGTTATCCATTATCGCCTGAGTGTTTCCCATCATCAATAATATCAAACCTACTTCTTGAAATGTATGATCTGGGACAAAGAAAAAAACATTACATCAATCTACTTTAGTAGATTTTCAAAATGTAGTGAAGTGGTGCTCACTAAGGGTCTCCAGGGGCCAGGGTTGTGTTTGACCATTGATCAACTCCTAGAGGTATGTACACTAAAAACAACAATGTTCTATCAAAGTAAAATATTACAGGAAGTTCAAAGATCTTTTCAAAGAAAAACAGCTCTGACCTTAGTCTTCAGGCTCAGACAGCAGCAGCCAGAAGCCTCAGGACCTGGGGTTCAAATAGATAGGCAAGTCAATGTCATGCCACCTTGAAAGGTGACAGAGGCATCAGGTGCAAAGGGTGACATTCACACCTTAATACAGGGATAACATTTTGGCCTGTCAAGTCCTATTAGAGATCATTCTATATTGCAATAACATTTCAAAATAAACATGCTAGGTTAAGCAGGCAGGGGCCATTCTCTCGTTTTAGAGAAGAATACATATCATTAGTCTTTGTATTAATTATGCATGGTGGCTCCATTTGGTCAATAATCCCATGTACAGCATCCTCTGAAAATAAGCAGAATATTGTCTCAGCACCTATGCTTGACCTCACCACTTGCCACACAACCCAGCCTGGATCCTTTCCAGCTTGATGCATTTGTCTCCATGAGTGGCACAATTTAGGTAATTTATCCAATGTAGCTTGCTAGACCTACAGATACGTTTTTGGAGCCAATAATTGTACTTTCTGGTCTGATGTCCAGGCTTACATTTCCTCATCCCCATCCTAAAAAAAGCAGCCTACATGAGCTGTAATTCCAAAACACATATGGCCAGTAGTGGTGGGCGATTGACAATCTTACATGGTCACCAGTTAAGATTTTGTTGCGATTTACCTTCACAGGCAGATCATTTGATGTATTATAGTTGTCCTCAATCCACACACAATTTCCATGCCAAACTTTCACCATACCTGTTCACATTCACTGGCTTCAACAACCTTTTCACCACAGTCACTAAGTAACTTTCCTACTAACCTGAAAGCTTAAAATTGCGTGGTTCAAAAGCCAAAGGGATTATCTATGCTGCCTTCAAGTGCTGTAGAAAATATCATAATTAAGAGTTAAGCACACATGAATGACCCAACAACGTGGTAAATATGAGTGGGAAAGTTATTACTTCCGACAAAAAGCGCCTGAATGTGCAACAAGTGGTATTTATGACTTCCAAAGTTGGAAGAATGAACTCACATGGAGCACTTGAAGGCAGCATCAGACAATGCTAGCAAG
Organism: Rondeletia loricata; assembly: GCA_900302605.1. Lineage (NCBI taxonomy): Eukaryota > Metazoa > Chordata > Actinopteri > Beryciformes > Rondeletiidae > Rondeletia > Rondeletia loricata. Next base: position 13,778 of record OMLI01087953.1, read on the forward strand.
TAATTTGAGAAGCACTCTATATAAAAAGAAAATGCAGGTGAGGGGTACCGGCTGCTGTAATGTTTTACCTGGCAAAGTATAGTTCACAGTTGAAAACGAAGTCTGAAGAGATTGCTCATAGTGGTTCACCCTCTTCACAAAATGCCTTGCTGCAAAACATTACTTAAACCGCTATTCCATGACTGCACTCAGAATGCTGCATGAAAAAAGATGTAACTAAAATGTTTTACCATGATGAAATGTATGGTCTTGTCATACCTAAGAGCCCTATTTGAGTGTAACTATTCCTTTCATTTGTGGCTGCACGCTGTGCAGTTTTTGTTTACTTTTTGAAACCAAAATGTATTAAAGTAAGTCTAAAACCCAACTTTAACCAATCTGTTTCGTTACATTATACTTTTACGTACCTTTTTTTCCTTCTCGTTCGCATATAATGATACTTTCGTTACCTACTAAAGAGAGTACTGTACTGTTACTATTTGAGCTGTACTTCCCAATAACCTGCAACCTAGCCTTTTGTCCTTATCACCCACTCCTACTGGAAACAAATTATATTCATAGTTATAATAATCAAGACCGGAAACTGAATTGAACCACCAAGCAGTGAAATTCTGATCCACAGATGTGCAAGTTCTGACTTGACCAACCATTGACTGAGTCTGCAGAAACTTTATCCTTCTCCTTGGGAGTCTGTGTCAGCCCTTGGGCCATGGCTGGGCCAGTGGTGGTGGCTGTTGTACTTTCCAACCCCTTATGGGATTCAGTGATCGACTTAGGCTGGGGGCGGTCAGGTGCAGCCTTAGCAGTAGCACCAGATGTGCTGTTGTCAGTGCGGTCAGCCTTCGGGGTCGGGGCTGGGCTAGGAAGACTCTTGGCCTGGGCCTGCAGCCCATCCAAGATCATGGCGTTGAGGTGTCCCCCACCCCTGTCGGTGTGCAGGGTGACTAAGAGCAGGTTAGCGGAGCCGTCAAAGGTCTGGACGGTGGCCATGACACCATCCGACAGCAGGGTTTGAAACAGCCTCAGCACTTCCATTGGCCACACTGCAGGGAAGTGCTCTTTACCTGGGGGCGTTGAGGGAGTAAAAAGGGTACATGTTTCACAAAGACAACCCAGAGCAATTACAAGGAAAATGTGTAGGCCAGCTAGGATTACAGAAGTGCTGGATAATCAAATGTTTTGTGTAAAAACCTTCAAGTAGTAATTTTGTCTGTTTGCATTTATTATTAACTACAGTCAGGAAAAAAGTCAGAATGCCATTGGTAGACACTGGTTATCAGGGCAGCTGATGTTAGAGGCAGAGTTTATGAACTAAATCTATTTTGATCATGATTACAACAATGTGCTATTGCTACTCTGGATTCCGGCCCTTGCTATGGTCGAACATCTCCATTTGGAAATTGACGTGTTAATGCAAGGATTGCGTTAGATGGCTGTCAGGATTTGAAATAAAATACCTGGCAGGAAATATTCCTTTAATTTATTTGAACTCCCACAGTTAAAAAAGAATAAAGTAAGGCTTGACTGACCATTACAGATGGGATGAATAAAGAGCAGTGCCTACTGCCATATGATGCAGATCCCACATCCAAAGTTGATAAAATGAGATTCCTAACGGCAAGGCAAAAGCTGCTTTACAGACATGGTATGTGATTTAAAAACCAAAAGAAATTAAAATGTTCCAGTGAAAATGTACTATTTCGAGCATCTTGCACAGGAAATCCCACCAGCTGTGCAAGTGGGAGGATAAGAAAGACAAAAATATTGAACCTGATTTTCTACCCTTTGCTTTTTAGATTAAAGAAAAATGAGCATTAGCCCTATTGCCTTACCGGTGAGGGCACAGCGGGTGATCCGGAAAGGGTGCTGCAGCAGGTGCAGGGGGATGGGCAGGATTCTGGAGTACGGCATCTTCTCAGTGTTGCCATAGTCAGCGTAGATGACACTGACCTCATTCTCGCTGGTCTCCAGGACCACTGCGCGGTACCAATTATTATCAGCTGGGGAAACAATGTTCAAATCAGGGTGTCCAAGTTATTGGCATGTTTATGTACCCAGTTAACAAGTAACATCACTAGTTTAAGTTTTTGTGTTTTGGCAGCAGTAGGGATGGGTATCGTTAGGAATTTATTGATACTACTACTCTTATCGATACTGCTAATCGGTTCGGTACTTTATCGATACTCTTATCGGTTCTTTTTGATTATTATACAAGAAAAAAAGACAATTAATTAAGAACAGAATCGACATTGCTTTATTATTCTTTTATATAACTTTATATAAATATAAACAAATATTATTTCTTCAGCAGCAACAGCAGCAGCAATGTTTTAAATGCGTCTGAATTATAGACTTTATAATCAACAACAAATAAGATAAAAAGTAAGTGACTGTGGCACTCAATAGTGAGTTTATAGTGACCTTATTGTACTTAATGGTATTATTCACTATAATCTCCTATAGGATATTATGCTGTATAGTTAATAGTTTTGCTGTGGTATCTGTATAGTATCTTTCTTCAATTGATTATAGGATTACTATAGGATTACTATAGGGTTGTGCCACGTTTTGCAATAAAACAAGCGTACCTTTGAGCCAGTTACTC
>OMLI01087956.1:0-11571 GCA_900302605.1 Rondeletia loricata
GATAATAAAAAACACAGATAGAACAAATAAATCAGAAACAGGGTCAGATCACACTCAGTTCATCTGACCCTGTTTCTGATTTATTTGTTCTATCTGTGTTTTTTATTATCCTATCTTGATCTGTTTTTCTGTCAAATTTTTAAGCAGTTGATTGATTGATTGATTGATTGATTGATTTTATTTGGTGATAAATAGTTACAATCCTGTTTGTGAAAAGCTCTCTAAAAATCACACCCAGGTGGTGAAGTAAGCGGTGCACGTGACGCATGGGCTACTCCTGATTGGTCGAAATCTCATGCTACAAACGGACACACGGACAGACACACATGTCACGTATAGAAGCGGCTGCACTGCTTAAAAATAAGCTGGACTTGACTTGTCTGTTTTGTCCAAAGCCTTAATAAACACTTGACACTTCCTCCACCACATGACAGCCCGTGTGTCGTCCTGTGGTCAGCTGTGGCTCGGTCGCCATTTGCTGAACGGCCTCCGGCGCTTCCAGCTGCTCTGCTGGTCTCGGGATTCCTCCGGTCTGTTGACTCGGTGTCGTCCCCCCATGCCTTCTCTGCAGAGGTCAGCCTGCTGCAGACGCTGGGGAACAATCCTCTGGCTGTGTCTGGCCAGTGACATCAGGCTTTGTTCTGAATCTGTGGTTTTAGTTGGCTGGAAGGGGGGTCGTGACCCCGGAGGTCAAAGGTGACAGTGATGCCATCTCAGTACAGTGAAACACAGCCTGCTGTTCTGCTATCTCTGGGGTGAAGTTGCCCAGCACAGAGCGAAAAGATATCTTCAATCCAAAAAAAAAACAATGTAGAGAAAGCCAGTAGTAAGTTGACAGTGTTTCAAGAGCGCATCATTTTGTTTTTTAGCACTTGGAGAACAGCGTTTGCAGATGAAAAATTAGATGTTAATGCTTAGTTTGCTTGATTTCTGTATAATTAAATAATTTTATTCAACTTGCAAGTTGATTTGTCGGCCGGGGATTCTGCACATCGTCAGGAAATATCATTTAGGCTAACAAGAAGAGTAGATTTGTTCGCACTTCCTTCTTGGTGCAGAGCTGAAGTGAAATCATCAGAATAAAAAAGTAAATCCCGCAACACATTTTTCCCGCAAGGGATCTTCGTCAGGTGATACAAAACAGGTTTCGCCCCAAACCTCAGTGTCATGTCAATGCAGTACAAGAAATATATATACACACACACACACACACACACACACACACACTTCACCCTGCTCTGTCCTCAGCACTAAATGGAGGGCTCGTTAACCCTTCATTGACCGACACTGGGTAGAGTTTCTAGAAACAGGATGGAGGCTGTAATGTGAGAGTGATGAATGAGGCGGATCCAATCTGATTTGTATTGAGACAGACACACACACACACACACAGGAATATATACACATGCATTTACATTTAAACTTATGGGCCGTAACTCTAAATTACACTGCTGTATTAGTTTTTATACAGAAAGTCCAGATACAGGGTGGTGGGAGGCTTGAAGTTAGAAGAGCAGGTTTATGACTGGAAGGTTGGCGGTTCAATCCCTGAAAAAGAGCATTCATACTAGAGAGAGAGACCAAACACTCGGTTTCTGTTTACAGTGAATTTTCTCTCCAGTTGTAACCAGATCCAACAATCGGTGAAGGTTCAGTTTAGGCTCGGTGAAAGGCAGCCAGAGACTCGGCTGTCAAATTATGTTGCTTTTTCTTGCTGTCTAATTACACCGTAATCAGCTTCACCATGTTTACCTTCCTTAGTGATCTGATCCTCATATTTTGTTCCAGTCTCTTCCAGATGGAGAGTCGTCGTCTGTCCCGGCTTTAGGTCAGTGATGGCCGTTGTGTGTCCTGGATGTGGAGGAGACGAAGCCCGACCCCGAGCCCATGTTGGTCGTTATGGCATCGCTGGATGGAAGCACGCCGCTTGAGACCCTTTTGGCAGCGATCCACCTAGAGAAGTAGGCTACAGTGTCAGGCTAGGACAGAACTGAGCGATTTATATAGCAACAACACACACACGGTATGGATTTTCAACTCTATGTGATGCAGATCTGTGATTTTCACTGCTAACTAAACTTCAAACAACATCAGATTGGAATCGCACTTGGTTAAAAGTACAGTACATATACACATGCAATATAATATATACACAGTTCTACAGAAAAACATAATGAATGTATTGATATGGTGCTTTATGGTTTAGTTTTAAATTAAAGTCCACTACTTCTCTGTCCTCACTCCAGGTACCTGGACACCTTCCGCCGAGCCGGACTCCTATTGGCTAGAGACTTCACACACCTGGATCATGACGCCTTGGTCAGCCTGGGTGTAACCGCTACGGGACACAGGAAGAGAATACTACGATTGGTCAGTCACATTCAAAGGACTCATGAAAAATCTTTAACAGAAGGTCCAAGAGCCAATCAGAGTCCAGGGACCGAGCTCTCATTGGACCGTTGTCAATCAGAGACGGATATTCGCTCACCGGAACGAGGACAAACGGCGACATCGCTCAATCAGGCGAGAGGTCCCGTTAACTTCGAGGCTTTCCGAAACAGCTCAGCTCCGAACCTAGCTGCCATGCTAACGAACTCGGGCTCCGCTGAAGCCAAGAGCAACGGCGCGGTGAAACCGATCGTGAAACCGGTTCCCAAACCCAGAACCGTCTTCAACCGACGCAGGACGGCGCCGATCCAGTTCTCCTGTCCAACGCCGGACCCCGTGCTGCCGCCACCCAGGAGGCTTTCCCAGGAATCCATCTGTTTTACTGTTTTAGAGGGCTTGAACTCAGGGGAGACGCCCACCCCGAACGACAGGGTGACCTCCAACCTTAACGAGAGGTCGACCTCCACGCCCGACCGAAGACCGAGGCAGGCAGAAAGGAGGCCGAGTCGTAGTTCGTCAGTATCGGACTCCGGCGGGTTGTTGCCCCCCGTCCCCCCGAGGCTGAACCGCGGGGTCCCCCCAGCCATGTTCCAGGGGTCCCCGCCTTCTTCTTCTTCTTCTTCACCTGGACGGACCTCGCCCCCCTCGTCTCCTTGTAGTCTTGACAACACTGGGTTCTCCGGATCCTCGCCTTCCCTTTCGCCCAGGAGCGGTGGGATCGAAATGGTCTCTAATGAGATCTACTGTGGCACTTTACCTGGTTCTGCTGCCCCCAGTGGCGGGAGGACGTACTGCAGCCAGCAGTCGGTTCCTCTGCCCCCGCCGAGGCAAACACTGGACAGGAACCCAGAGAGAAACAGGTAGGCCGGTCTGACCGAACACCTGAGGGCATCTCACCGTCTGGAAACCTTTCTCTAACGAACAGCCTTTTGTCCAAACCAGTTTCCCCTTATGGTTGTGTACTTCTGCTTTCTACCGCCATCTTTAATGAATCGATGACTAATTTATTGATTTATATGCCAATTCATTAATTCATGTTCAAACTCGGGGCACCCATACTAAAATATTTTAAAAGTACCGTACCTTGATATGCCAAATCAAGAAATATACTGTATATACCATTCACGCAAAATATATTCTGCATCATGTTTTTATAGTTTATTGATTACACAGAAGTGATCAGGTCACTTTAAATGGATGAATGCTAACTGATGGATCTGTGTTCGTGCAGCGGCAGCACTTTAAGTAACAACTCTTCAGGATCAGCCCGAGGTGAGTACAGCCCGTCTTTTATCAAAACACTGGGTAATTACAATGGGGTCTGATGTATTGGTAGATGTATCATGGCTTGTCTATATATTTATGACTGTATATATTCACATGGAGGGAAGTGGTGTACAGGTGAAGGCACCGTGAACGTCCTACTGTATGCAGTACTGACACTTCTGTAGTATCGCTCTGCCTGAAAGTCAAATTGTGGTTTATTACAACGGTATTGTACAACCTACATGAAAGTACAAAATAATACTGTGTAAGTACTACACATTTCCCTAATACATAATGTACTTTTACGGGTAGAAAAACTGTGTAACTACAAAGTGTACAAATATAATGAACTGAAATATGTAATTACAACATACAACTCAATATCAGGAAGATGTTCCTAATATTTTGTACATTCATGAATTTCTTTGCATGGTAATTTTTTGACTATTGTGTATCAGGAAAACTGCTATTATCCTGCGTTCAACATATTCTAGTCTGACTACATCTACATGTCACTAACGCAGGGCAGACACAGAACAGATACATGTGATGTCTTCCACTGTAATAACACAATGTTAGTGTCATTTACATGACCTTGAAAACTGTTCTGTAGCTCAATAGGTGGGTTAGGGTTAGGGCTTCCGTTCCCAGCAGGGCCACCCATGCTGACGATGTATACACTCATGGTATGGCACTTAACTTAACCTGGATTGGTAAAAGCGTCCACCAAATGGCAAACGTTCATGTCATCTGTGAAACTCCTAACAGCCTCGACTGACGACCCCGAGGAGGAGATCAGCCCGTACTGTGAAACAGTTTTCCAAACCAGACGGCACCCGCAGCTCTGTGAGGTGAGGAAGCATCGCACCGTTTCTGCTGTTTCAAACTAAATGTATACCGCACTGTCCAACTCACAGTGGGAAGAAGGATTCACCAGCTTCGGTTAGTGAGGCATCTTTTGTTTGCGATAGTCTAGAAGTCCTTTCTTCTAGTCCAGATTCACTAAGATTGCATTACAAGGGCAATCTGTGTATTTGTTTGCACCTCGGTCTCAGAGTTTTTGCCTCACTCACTAAGACGTTTATGCAAATCAGGTTGTGGTGCAAACAAGCTCCTTGAAAGGAGCGCTGCGCAAGCGAATGGCTCCTTCATCACCAAATGTAAGAGCAAATTGTTGTGCTTCAGCTGTGAGACTAATCCACCGCGGCTGGTGCCTTTGTGCCTAAATCCCCTTAATAACTGGATCGTTCTGTGATCTGATCTGAGGTTCTGGATGGAAACCGTCTGCCTGCTGTCTGACTTTACATCTTTACACTCAAACTTGCAAAGTTTTGGTGAATTGGGTTCAAGCTTGATTTGCATGGCCAACTAATGGCCAAATAATGATGTGGGCAAAATAATGAGCTTTAAATATAATTTACATTTGATATGCATGACAAAGACACAAAGAGGCTTTATGTTTTCACCAGCTTTCCTCTCAGTGTGGGTTAGTGAACAGTTTGGCTTTCTGATTTGGTCATTTTGGTGATACAGCTCTTCCCTGTGGAAACCTTTAGTCAGTCTGAGCCTGAATGTACAAAGCACTAAGGAGCAGCTGCTGTTCCCATGAATCAGACTGATCAGGTGAAATCAGCTACGAGCTCGGATCCCTTATTGATTTAACCGAGCTGTGATTTAAATCCACTTCAGTCATGGAGAGAGAGATGGAGAAGAAGGAGGGGAGAAGCTTAAAGAAGGTTTTAACTGTTTGTCTAATCTCTGAGAGTGTCAGGTTATCTCCTCAGGCTGCCACTTCCTGCCGATAACAGAAGTTGGGTGTTTTTCTTTGATTTGTCAGGAGGAAGAGGCGATAATGTTGGAATCTCTACAGTCTTCAGGCATCGTTTCTCAAAACATCAAAGCTCAATATGAAGGGTTTCTTATCAAAGTGCTATACCCATTTTTGCAAAAAGTCAATTGATACCTTAAATATTTCAAACAGAGGATATTTCCATCTCCTACAATGTTGCTGTTCTGAAGGCAGAGAGCTTCAGATAGCTAAAGAGCTCATACATCTGCCAGAGAGAGTTTTACTTTCAGGCCAACAGTTAAACTGAGGGATCATGTCTTATTTTGGAATTAAACTCTCATGTCTCTAGTCTGTGATTACAAGAATGTATACCGGTACTTGTTTTCATGGGTATTTTATCCTTTGTCCAGAGCGAAAGGACCAAAATGGAGGGAAGGGAGACAAGGAAGGAGGAGGAGAGACACGCAGAGGATCATGGGTAAGATACCAGCGACTCTATGAAGTGGATTTGTTAGATTTTCAGGATCTGATGTAACTGTCCCTTGTGCTGTTTTGTTAGAGCACCTATGTAGAAACCTGTCTTGGATGTTAGTGGACGTCACTGTACTGACATTACACTTACACTTGGGCCATCATCTCACCCAATAATTAATCAGGAATAAGTAATTAATTTGAAATACTTCTTTGCAGATGTAGTTACAGTTACACGTTACAGTTTTTGCCAAGCAGTAAGTGTTCGTTTGAGCAAAATGTTCAGTATTTATGTCATCTTTACATCCTGAAAACAAGATGCTTCAACTATTTTAAATCGTTCAAACCATCTTCCAGGGGTGGAAAAAGTAACAAAATGCCTTATCTACTTCATTAAAAGTAAAGAGTAACTCATTAAAAAATATCTTGGACAAAAAGTTACTGAGTTACTTTAATATCTGACGAGAGGATCGGCACCAAAATCTTCTCTGTGTCTCTGGTAGTTAGCTCTGTCTGCTGCGCATGCTAACACTTTAGCATACAGCATGTTAAGTAATCATAGGCAACTAGCATTATGCTAAAAGTGAGAAAATGATCTTGTAGCTCTAAGGCTGATGGTTAGTTCATTTAAAGATTAACTTTCAATGTCAGAAGATTTCTCTTCCTGCGAGACTTGTTGTTGTTTTGTTTACACAGGAAGTTAACCAGACAGTTTTTGTGCTGCTGATTTATAATGAACTTCACTAATGATGAAGATTGAGATTTTGTTATGAATCTACAGGCAATAGAATGAAAACCAACACAGAGTCTGGATTACTAAAAGGTTTATCTTCATACTTTGGATAATGCTAATCGCCTACGATTACTTAACATACTGTATGCTAAAGTGTTAGCATGCGCAGCAGACAGAGCTAACTACCAGACACACAGAGAAGGTTTTGGTGCCGATCCTCTCGTCACATATTGGGTAAGGAGACCAATGGGCCAAACTCCCCAAAAGTCGGTGTCGTCCTCTAACCACGCGTGTAAACCAGTTTGAGTTCCGGATATGGAATGTGCCGTATAATTAAATTGTGTTTCCAGGTCTCATAAGCTGTCCTGGGCCAAGCGGTTGTCTCATGCCCTGCACTCCAGCGACTCCCAGGGTTACAGCACGGTGGGCGAACCCTCGCCGCCCCAGCGCTGCCTCTCCCTGCCCGCCCACATCTACCCGTCCGATCCCGACGAGGATCTGACCATCTCCCCCTACGCCAGCTACACCTCGCTCTCTGAGCGGGCGGCGCCCGTCATCTGCGGCTGGCTGGATAAGCTGTCGCCTCAGGGGTGTGTTGGATTTCAAACCTTATTTATCCAGCTTCACATTCACACTGGGAGCTGCCCAGTACAACCGCAGTCTTCTACTGGTGGACACTGAGCAGTTGGGGGTGAAGTGCCTTGCTCAATGGCGCATCAATGGTGGTTGTCGAGGTCGATGAGAGCGTTTCTTATTATTTTTCCCAGCTGGAACGGGATTCGAACCCGCAACCCTCTGGTCACAGGATGGCTTCTCTAACCTCTAATGTGTGTTGATGCATATCTCACATATAAGCTCATTTCAGTTATAAATGAATTGGCTCACTTTGCTGTATGGTGATGGGGGTGTGTTGGTATTTGTGTGTGTGAAAATGTGTATGTGTATTTGTGTGTATGTACAGTGTGTTTGTATTTGTGTATTTGTACTTTGATGTTTGTTTGTGTGTATACGTGTGTATGTGTGTGTATATATTTGTGTGTATATGTGTATTTGTATGTATGTATGCGTATGTATTTGTGCACCTATGTGTGTACGTGTCTAAGTATGTACAGTGTGTGTGTGTGTGTGTGTGTGTGTGTGACTCTGTCTCTCCTCTGAAGCTCTTCCTCCTCCTGTTCTTCCTGTTGCAGGGGTCAGAGGTCAGCGTTGGCTCTGCGGCTGCGTCTCCTCCTCTCTGCTCCTCCCTGCGTCTCCTTCTTCCTGAGGAGCTGCTTCTGCCTCGTCTCCCTCCTCTCCTCCTCCTCCTCCTCCTCTTCCTCCTCCACTCGGTGTGTGTCTGTCTTCTCTTCTTCCTGTTTGCTTTCCTTCTTCACTCCTGAATGCTGTTCCTTCCTTCCTTCCTTCCTTCCTTCCTTCCTTCCTTCCTTCTCCCCTCGGTCTCTGGCTACACCCTAAAAACAGAAGGTTCTTCCAGTGTTCTTTGGTTAGGGCGGAGGTTCGACCCTCATGGGTTTATGAAAGTTGATACCGATATTTTTAGACTGAAGCTGCCGATAGACGTTATTTTGTGCCGATATTCAATATTTTCATGCCAAAAAATTCCAAGTATTCAGTGTTTCCCCCAGAACGTTCTTCTGGTCAGGGTGGAAAAGCCTCTGAAACATTTAGACCATCATGGGTTAGCAGCTCTTTAAGGTGTGAACACGCACAGAAATAATATTATGTATTGCAACCAAAGAAAATAGTTTAGTCCGTTTATAGAGCGAATCAGCACTAAATCAGGTTTTTTGATCCGTAAACACAGTTATATGGTTTTTATATAGAGTTAGCATAGCAACCAATAAATGAGGCCGATTGGTTTTTGACCAATCAGGTTGCTTGGCTGAAACCGGCCGTTGTAGAAGTGATGGTGTCACCGTCTTGGAGTCTGAAAACGTGATCCATGTGTGTTGTTTTGTGTTTCAGGAACTATGTTTTCCAGAAGCGCTACATGAAGTTTGACGGCAAAAACCTGATGTACTTCGGCAGTGAAAAGGTACTGAACAAATCCAATATGGACGACTCCGGTAGCCTCCTTCATCTCTCCTCACAGTTATGTGTGTAAAGATGACCGACCCTGCATTTTTTTGTAACGTGATGAACCCTGTGCGTGGATCAGATGCTCGACTCCGGACTGAGAGTGTAGAATACTTCTTTAGCCTGGACGATTCAAAACTGACTGGCCATGACAAAAGAAAACACGGGAGCTTGTCTTTAACTTCTGATCTTCTGTTTGTTTCAGTTCTACCTCAGAGCTCAGATTTAAGAAGGATCCTGTGTTTTATTTTGCCTCGGACAATCGCTGGATGAATTATGGAAATGTTCGTTGGTCCTGTGCCGACGTTTCTTGCTTATATTTTGATGTTTAATCACTAAAGAAACATTTGGATAATTTGACCGTATGAAGAGAGTAATTCCAAAATGAAAAAAGGTCACACCTACTCTTACAATATGATTAGAAGCACAAAACTACACCAAATGATGGAACTTTATAAAGAATAGTAGAGAGCTTAAGTTACTAAATGAGACACTTTTCCAGACTCTGCTTTAGACACGCTGAATAAAAAACAGATATATAACAGTTTGGAATAGCTTTCCTTACATGTTCTGTGTTTCAGGATGTCTACCCAAAAGGAGTGATCCCATTGGCTGCCATGCAGATGGCCAGACCAGCCAAAGACAATAAATTTGAGATCGTGACAAGTCACAGGATCTTTGTTTTCCGGACCGATAACGAAGGTAAACAGTCCACTTCAGAAATGTCTTTCTCTCTCACACACACACACACGCATACCTGTGCACACATAGGCACGCACGCACACACACACACACACACACACACACACACACTACAACCAGCCATAGACAATGACTAGCGTAGCTCCCAAAACTCCAGTGAGCAGCAGTCATGTGACTCGCCCCCCGCCGGAGAGACAAAAGCCTGACCCAATAACCTGCTTCATGTTGGTATGAGGCTCCAGTGTCAAAACCAGACAATCTACTGGCCTGGGGAAGCTGATTGTGCGAACTGAAAGAACTGGGTCATTTACCGTCCTGTTGAGGCTCATTTCCACTGCATTTTGTTTGTTTTTTTTTCTTTTTTATATAGGATACAGTAGAAAGAGACGGAGAGCTCGACTCGACCGAGTCCAAATATGATCTTGTGGTTTTTCACTGTTTTGTGATTCATCTAGAATGCTTGTAATGCTGCAGATCTGGGAGTTTAAATGTATTCTACTCAAATAAGATGAAAGTTTATTGATCGATGTGGGGCACCAGCAAATAGTAATAGCATACAGCAGAGAAATATAAAATAAGGATAGGGTAAATAGTGTATTAAACATAATGCAAACACCAGTACCACACTAGAACCTTTATTATTATTTATTAAGTAGAAATATAAGAATGAAAAGTATGAAAGATATGAATAATAGCATGTATGCAGGGTGTGCAGAATAACAGCAGTAGAGCGTACTGAGACAAAGTCAATAAAAGAGAAAAATGCGTGATATGAAAACTGACAAAAATGTGAAATATATTCAGTCTGAAAATAAAGTAAATGTAACAAAGAGAAAAAATGAGTGTATGTGAATGTGAACGTGCTGTGTGCAGCGCTGAGGCAGCGGTGGGTCGGCACGCTGCAGGAGCGGGTCAAAGAGCAGCTGGTGTTCGGTCGGCCTCGCTTCGGACCGGGAACGCACTGCCAGAAACACGGCTTCCTGGAGCTGAAGGGAACCAAATCCAAAGTGTACGCCGCCATCAACACCGAGCAGATCTGGCTGTACAAGAGCGAGCAGGTAACCGGCGCCGAATACGAATGAGCTGGACGGACGTGACGCGGCTGAGCCCGCTGTACCGAGACTCTGGGTGTAATAAACACACACTCAGGCCTTGGCAAGTGCAAACAGCCGCAGTAATGGAGACCAGTGGTTCCCTTAACAACTAAATGACCATTAAATGAACTTTAACCAGCGATGTAACTAAAAGGTTCTTGCAGCAGGTCCTGTCAGTTAGTTAAAAAAGGATTCCATAAACAGATTCTAAACTCATTATTTTTAACAAATCCACGGTTCTTGACAATTTGAAACCGGTTCTTGATACCCGACCCTTCATATAACTGCAGAATATAGAAATCCAACATGTTTCTGTCCTCCATTACTGCCGCTGTAGCCGTCTTATTCTTTATCAAATGTTGTAAAGTAAAACTGAACAGGCAGATTGTGAAACAAAACGCACCTCAACTCAAATCAAATAGTTCCCAGATCTTTCCTTTTTCATAAACATCTCGTACGCTCCAGTCATTTCCGTTTCTGTGTCTGCAGTGTTTCCGTAACGGAATAGGCATCACTCTGATCGAGGCGAGAGGAGCGACGATCAGAGACGGAAAACACAAGAGCTTCGACCTCATCACTCCCTACAAAACATTCAGGTATCACTTCACTATCTGCTGTTAATCAAATAATGTTATTGATCAAATAAATGATGTATACTGATTGAAAACTCACTGAGCAATATACAAGAGCAAGTTTGAAAGGTTCCATATTGTTCAGTTCTCATGATCCAGTTCAGATCTCCTCCGGCTCAGGATCAGAATAAAGTTCTTCATGATGTTTTGCAGATGAATGTAGTTTAGTTCAAAGTTGAATTGAATTAGTTAAACTGAATGAATGTGAAGACTTAAGTCCTCACAATACTGGACCCTGATTGGCCGACAGCAGCGGCTTCTCTAATTCAAACCTGCTGAGTGGAGGCTTTCCAGTTCAAACGCTGCAAACTGGCCTGATTGGACGGATTTCAGTCATTCTTTAGTGAGGGAGCCAATCAGGACCGAGTCCAGTTGTGATGCGTTTCCTGGAGTTAGTCTGAAACTGCCCAATAAAGGATG
>OMLI01087958.1:0-25963 GCA_900302605.1 Rondeletia loricata
CCATCACTTAGGGTTTCGTTAATTGACACCCCGTGTGTGTGTGTGTGTGTGTGTGTATGTGTGCATGTTTCTGTGTGTGTGTGTGTGTGAGAGACAGAGAGAGAGAGAGAGAGAGAGAGAGAGAGAGAGAGAGAGAGAGAGAGAGAGAGAGAGAGAGAGGCCTGTGTGAAGAGGGGAGGGTACTTGCGCATTGTTTTAAACTAACAACAATGACAGTACAAATATTGCAGTTGCAGTTGTGGTCACTCACATGATGACTGGAAAAACAAACAAATCCTGCTGATTTAAGAGTATTACTGACAAACTGATTTTTTATTATTTTTTTACATTTTCTTTCCAAGGCATGCGGTATCGGCATGCGGTATCGGCATGCGGTATCGGCATGCAGACTTCTTGACTGAGGCAGTGCCCAGATAGTGAAATGCACTCCAAAGAGCCAGTTATTGCTCCAATGTGACACCAAACAATGAGTGCAGAAATGTTAACATTTGGGGGGATTTCATATAACAATATAATAATATTAGGCTACTGTGCGGCACATGACAATTTCTAAAAGAAAACAGACTAATAGAAGATATTTTGTTAAATTGAAATGAGGGTATGCAACCTAGTGCTCCATTTACAGCCACCAGGGGGCAGCTTCCTCGAGGAGACTCTTCATTTATGCATTGGCCTATGCCCTGTGCCTTGGGTTAGGCTCTATGCCTGCATATTGGTGCTGTATTTCAGTGGCCCACAATATGCCGTTTTTATACTGATAGTTCTATGTTTTAGCCATAGCATAGTGAAGTCAGCCAACAGTCTTTCACATTTCTTTCAAACTGAATCTTGTTAGCAATTATTACAACAGCACCAAAGCATAATGTTGTGTAAAATAAGAAATAAAGCTTTATGTGGCAAGCTCTCCTATTATTTTTCTTCCCATGGCACTTTGTGATGGACTTTAATTTCAATGCAGTTTTTCCTCCCATAATTCAGAAAATCATCTGCTTGGTGATTTTCAGTTGTATTATTTCACAAGGAATCACCTTAGGGTCACTTAGCCGGCACGTGTGCACGACCTTTGAACAGAGAGCAGCCGGTTC
This sequence comes from Rondeletia loricata, assembly GCA_900302605.1. Taxonomy (NCBI): domain Eukaryota; kingdom Metazoa; phylum Chordata; class Actinopteri; order Beryciformes; family Rondeletiidae; genus Rondeletia; species Rondeletia loricata. The sequence goes on from OMLI01087958.1 coordinate 1,086, forward strand.
CCCCGGTGCGGCGCTATAAAAGCAGGACTCAGCCTCTCCGTGCACAACAGGTAACCCAGGTAAAGCCTCCTAAGCCTCCTATTCACCGCTAAGGGCTCCTGAAAAACAAGCACTCCGCTGCAGGTGCGTATCATTAGGCTATTATCCTTATGTCGATAAGCCCACATGATCACATATTCACATATTTTATTACTATGAAATGATTGGAACTGTCTCTCTGACCTATAGCCTAACTTGTAACACATTGTAACAGCCTACCTTTAAATACTTAATCATGCAGAACTAAAGGTCCCGGGACCGCGGGAGAGGGTGTAGGGGAGGCTACTGTATTTATATGCGAAGTTACTTTCATTCGTTTTTTAATGAACTTGGAGATCACCAGTCCTGTTGATAGAGTGAAGTTCGCTGCTGGTTTTTGTTTCTATTTGGCAGGGCGTGTTATTTGTATGTCTCAATAATCTTGGAGATTTAGATCAACTGCTGATCAACTAGAAAGGTGGTCATGATGAGACGCTTGTCTCTGTAGAATTTCACAAACAATCTTTTGATGACAAGCACAGGTTGATACCAAAATAATGTCAGAAAATTTAAATGTTACAATATACAGGTTGGTTTATTTTGAGAGGGACTGATGTAGCCCAGGTGCACAGGAGCATAATTTCTACTTTCTACAAGCTTTTGTTCGACCATTAGACTTTCAACTCAAAGCTAATATTTTTAATTGTTTGCATTGTTTTGACTTTTTATTCACCAGATAGCCATGGCTCCAAGGCCAGAAGTGGGGAGCGATTCTTCTCCCACTCTTGGTATGTTCTTTTCTCTGGGATGGTTTATATCTCCTCTAACAGTGTTGATGCCCCGTCCTCTAACCTTTCTGCCTTCTCTCCATCAGATGATAATAACGCTCCGTCTAAAGATGCATCCATTCTGCCGGCTTACTCTACAGTGGACTTGGTGGATGAGGATCCAGATGCAGAAGATCCCTGGAAGCTCCCAGAGCTGCAAGACACTGGGCTCAGGTGGTCAGGTGAGGCGACTCTCCATCCTCAGTGCACAACGATGTTAGGATAGTGAATGCCTTGACGTCTTTGCAAAACCTGCTGCTGATTCAATTCTTTATTTTTGGTTAACAGAACTGGATACCAAAGGAAAGGTTCTGAGGATAGTGAGTGCTATAGTGAAGACTGCCATGCTGCTTGGATTCCTCTACATGTTTGTGTGCTCTCTGGATGTTCTGAGCTCTGCTTTCCAGCTAGTCGGAGGTAATGTGAACTGAATTGTTCTATGGCATTTGATATCTTGAGTATTCACTGTCAACACAGCATAACTGCGTAGCATAAAAGTGGAGATAACAGGCATTTTGATAAAGATTTTGACAGGGATTGTTGGGCCATTATCCACACCCATCACTGCACATTTAGTTAATTCATTTGATCATGCCACAAACTGGTAGTGCTGGTGGACCTGCTTATGTAATGCGTGAGTGTGTATGGAGTAGTGTCTGCTATGTTTTTGACCTGAGGGTGTTTGTGTGCGTACAGGCAAGGCTGCTGGTGACATCTTTCAGGACAATGCTGTGTTGTCCAACCCTGTGGCTGGACTGGTGATCGGGGTGTTAGTCACTGTGCTAGTGCAGAGCTCCAGCACCTCCTCCTCAATTGTGGTCAGCATGGTGTCCTCTGGATGTAAGTACACGCATGGAGCCAAACACATACACACACAAACACAAATGCTGGAACATGCAAGATGCACACGTGCACTCGCACACAAATGCACACACATTCAGCCACTTACCCACACAGGCACACACACAGAGTCATAGTTTATTATGTATTAATATAATGTAATTTAATTTCTTTAGTGCTAGATGTCCAGTCTGCAGTGCCGATTATCATGGGTGCCAATATTGGAACATCTGTCACCAATACCATTGTGGCCATGATGCAGGCAGGAGACCGAAACGAGTTCCGCAGGTAAATCTGAGTGTGTAATGATAACCTGCCTTTGACACGTGTCAAATAAAAACAGTGGTGCAGTAGTATTATATATAACAACACTGAAGCTGATATTTAAAAAAGGTGTTTGGAACCATCTTTTTCCTTCCAGGGCATTTGCTGGTGCTACTGTCCATGACTTCTTCAATTGGCTGTCTGTGCTGGTCCTTCTGCCCTTGGAGGTAGCCACGGGAGTTCTGTACAAACTCACCAAGCTTATGATCGACTCCTTCAACATCGAGGGTGGAGAGAACGCCCCCGACCTGCTCAACGTCATCACAGACCCGCTCACCGACTCCATCATCCAGGTAGCATCAGTGATATTGAAAAAGCTCATCATTAAAGAGATGCGAGTAGTTACAACATAACTAAGGCACTGACACACTACAATGAAAGCACATACAAATCTACAGGTATGAAAGCTGCATAGGATTAAGCACTAAATAAATACAACATTAGCAAGAAATGCCTCACTAAAATATCCTTTTTGTCACATTTGTGTTCCCGTAGCTGGACAAATCTGTTATCAGTGGCATTGCCACCGGTGACCCAGCGGCCAGAAACAAGAGTCTGATCAAAAAGTGGTGTAAAACCGAGAGCAACACGGTAAGGAATCGACAACAGCTTCATCACACGCAGAAATTATAATTAGTTTGCCACACGTTGAACTGAACACACCTATTGTGACTTACATGTTTTCAAACAGTAAAAACAAGATAAAGCTGTGGCATGAGAAGGCTGTCTTTTTACAGCTGTTTTCTTCTGTTAATGAATGATATTGTCGCTGTTGTATCCCGGCCACAGGGATTCTGTTGTTAGATCAAACTGTCAAGCTGCATTGCCTCTGCTGTTTTATAGAAGGTGGATTGCCGTGCGTAGTAATTTAGAGATTATAAAGATGATGAGATTATCGTAGCTCTGTTCAGTTCTTAACTATTGTGCATTTGCTTTCCTTGATCATTGTATTGCATATTCTTACATTCAATGCTTGAATTATTTTGTCCCAGACGCTTATGAATGTGACAGTGGCGAACTGCACAGGTAGTGCCCTCTGTTGGGAGGAGGGCAACCTGACCTGGACCCAGATTAATATGTCTGAGACCATTTACCTCAAGAAATGTAAGCATGCCTCCATCACTGAATACCCATGATCACAAAAACATCTACAAAGCAATTTAGGATGACCTGATCTACCAAAGCTCTGTGAAATATGAGCGACCCATTCAGCCACAGCAACCTCCCTCATCCAGACCTTCTGATATAGGGACAATGAATACCATTGAGTTCTTATAGTGACTCAGCAGATGTCCTCCCTTGCCCTCTCTACCTGCTCAATAGGTCTATTCATACTGTCTTGCTGAAGCACCTGAGTCCCACATGACCATAAAATGGACCACTGCTCCCAGGTCTTACACAGCCAATTAAAGCAAATACTTTTGTGCTTGGTTCTAAAATAGACAAACAAAATAAGCAAATTGCGAATCTCTCTCCTGTTTACTTAGATCAAACCCCGGCTTTGTGTAATATACCATATCGGCCGTGGGACTGCTAAGTGCTCAGGTTATGTTCAAATTAAAGGACAGACAGTTATTTCCACAGAATACCATTCTTGCTGTTTTATCAGCTCCATTTATCAGGGAAGGTTTGTTAAGACCATTTTATGAAATGAGTCATCCACATGAGGCTATCTTTAGCTGCCGTATATTGCAAGCCTAGAGAGAGAGGCCAGTTTAATGCTAAACATGTCTTCCACTGTCCATTGCAGGTGCCCATATCTTTGTCAATGCTAACTTGCCTGACCTGGCAGTGGGCCTCATTCTTCTCGCTCTGTCTTTACTCGTCCTCTGCACCTGCCTCATCCTCATTGTCAAGTTGCTCAACTCCATGCTGAAGGGACAGGTGGCTGTGGTCATCAAGAAGGTGCTCAACACAGGTACATAACAAAAACGTCTCTCTATACTCAATGCCCTGTCAGACAGAACATCCTGTTTGATAGTCAGCCCATCTCCTTCGATGGTGGTGCTTGATGAGCAACACAGGTAAAGCCTCCCTGTTGCTTTCGGCTCACCTGCAGGTTCATCAGTCCTGTTGTGTGAAGGAGAAAGCTCAGGCACAAGAACTGTGTATAACAGAAATCCTCATTTGCTGTGGTCATGTGGTCGTAGTGTGTGCATTCATACTATGTTCACCTTATCAGGTTTATTGCTCACCTCCTGTCTTTCTGTGTGTCTAGACTTCCCATTCCCCTTCGCTTGGGTCACTGGCTACATTGCTATTTTGGTGGGAGCAGGAATGACCTTCATTGTCCAGAGCAGCTCCGTCTTCACCTCAGCTATAACTCCCCTTGTTGGTCAGTATTTACCTAATTATTTAAATCTATTTACCCAGTATCTCTTATTGTTTAGACATCTGGAGCTGAAGTGCATGACAATACACTTTATTCAATATCTGGTCGTTTTTCTTGGCACAATACCATGGTTTATGTCTTGTCACAAATTGCCTTCATCAGGTATTGGTGTCATTAGCCTTGAGAGAGCCTATCCTCTGACACTGGGGTCAAATATTGGTACAACAACCACTGCCATCCTTGCCGCTATGGCTAGCCCTGGTGAAACACTAGGCAACTCCCTGCAGGTTAGTTCCAATAAAAGGTTTCCCTTGTGTGCCTGTAATTCTTTCCATATTTGCTTTGGGGCCTGACAGTGATAGCCTTGTTTGAATCTGATTGACTCTATTTGTGTTCCTTCTAGATTGCACTTTGTCATTTCTTCTTCAACATCATGGGAATCATGCTGTGGTATCCCATCCCCTTCACGCGGATACCCATCAGGTTGGCCAGAGCACTGGGGAACCGTACGGCCAAATACCGTTGGTTTGCTGCCCTCTACCTCTTCCTTTGCTTCTTGATGATGCCTCTGACTGTATTTGGCCTGTCGGTGGCTGGCTGGCAGTACCTGGTTGGCGTCGGTGTGCCCATCGTTGCTTTGGCAATCTTTATAATCATTGTAAATGTGATGCAGTCTCGCTGTCCCCGCTACCTGCCCAGTGTCCTACGCAACTGGAACTTTTTGCCCCGGCCCCTGCACTCCATGGCACCCTGGGATCGTGTGGTGACCTCTGTCATGGGCTTTTGTGGCAGACATTGCCGCTGCTGCTGCAAGTGCTGCAAGTGTGCTGAGGATGAAAAGAGTAGGAAGAACAGCAAGAAGAGTCTGGAAATGTATGATAATCCAGCATTGTCTAAAGATGAAGAGGCTGTCAAATCAACACATCTTTAACATAATAAGTCAATGTTAACTGCTGTTAACCTAATAACCTATTTGTAACACACTTGTAATTGTTCACCACTTCTCAGGTTGTAGTATATTGATGATTCCCCTTTATTGGATGATATACCATCCACTGTAATAAACACTATGAACTATCACGCTGGAGACTATCACCAGAAGTGCTGAGTATACACTTTGTATTTTTTTAGCTTACGACCTAGTGTAGCTGTGCCTGTGACGTTGTTTTATGATCTTTTCAATTTACTGTTCTGCAGTTCTGACTCACTGTCTGTAAAGCAGAGCTATGGTTTAACTATGGTTGGTTCAGAATGTTCTGACTTATTTTTATATTTTTTATGATATATGTAAGAGGCATCAGATTTATTGCAGATTATATGAGGAAATGTTTCATGTAGCATTTAAATATTTGTTATTCTTCAGTATTTAAGAATATATGATATTTGTAAATAAAAAATTATTATTTGTAAAGTGCTGTAGTATTGTCACTTTTATTGTCCAGTTCCATCATTTCAGCATTTGAAGGTACATTATTATGTAGGCAGTATGAGCTTGGTATGTATTGCATGAAGCCAAAGTAATCTATAATTATCGATATATAATAATGATCAATTCATTCAAAATTCATCCCTGATACTGATGGGCATGCATACACTATGCATGATGGAACAGAAGATTTACTGGCCCCAGGTACGTTTGCTAAAAGAGAATGACAGTGGCTTTATGAGATTCTGTAGCAATAGCTGTCTGCTGGCCTATCTGATGTGCCTTTGAACAGTATGGTGAGAGCATGAGAGAGGGATGTTGCCTGGTCTTGCAGCCCTCTGACCTCCCGAGTCCAATGAAAGAGTCTGCTCCTCCCACGCCACGCACACTCTGCTTATCCTCGACACTGTCCTCCACCACTATCTTTATTTATGAGGTCCAGGAGCACCCAGTGGACTTGACATAGAGTACGCTCAGATCAAAGAGTTTCACTACCTATTTTATTGTTTTTTTTAATTACTTTATTGTTACTAACCATCATTAAGTGTCATTTATGAGGCTAGATTGAGTACACCATTGTACTGTGGACAATGCTGATACAGTTATGTACTTAAAAGTATTTCAACAGACTGCATAGTGTTTCCAATTTCTTTTATTTTTTTGCATCCAAATTAATGGGAGTGATATGTTAATGATTCCAGGTCAAGATCACCTTGAATCAATCAAATCAAGCCATGGTGACCCCTATTAAGTCAATTAATTTAGTAACAGTAGTGCTAAGAGAACAATCATTGTTTAAAATAATTAATTGACCTCTCTCTTACCTAACACTTTACATAAACTCTAGTTTATAACACATTTATAATGCCTAACAATAACTTCATACAGGTCACATTCATGAATACTGATTCAACCCCTATACCCATATGCCAGCTTTGATTATCTGTTCATGTAATACCTGATTTTTGTGACACAGCAATGAAATAGTGTGTCAATTTATTGAGCAAAATGTTCAAAATAAAACACCAATGTTTTGAAGTTAAAACAGCAATTGCCAAGTACTTTTATTTTAAATGTTTCACTCAGTAACACAGCGTTCCACCGCTTTGTCTAAAAAGACTGCATTATCTGAACACCTAATGAAAGCTGACTAAATGACCAAATCAGTGTTCATGAATGTGCCATGTAGCTGTTATGAAAACAATTGTTCAGGTGTTATGAGGGTGGTGTGCTTGGGTGTATTTTTGTATTGTCCTGCCTGTTGTATATGTCTTTTTATGTATGATGACAATCCAGTTTCCCCCTTGGGGATTAATAAAGCGTATCGTATCGTATGGTATGAGTGTGCTATGTCGTGGAGTTCATGTAAAGTGTTACCCAGTTTTATCTTCAGTTCAATTGTTAGGATTGTGCCACATTTCCAGCTTTAACTTAAACCAGAGACACGTTTCTGGTGGTTGCACAATTCAGAAGGTAAAGATTCAACATAGTAGAGCGTTGGAAGCACGGTATTAAATACAATGAAAACAGTTCATTGTGCAAGGCAGCAAATATAACTAGAAAAGGTAAAATTTTCTGAAGAAAATGTGTGTGCTTGCTTCAGTTTGAAAGGTTACAAAGTTGAATTCATTAGAAAGAGTTTAAATGCAATAAGAAATGTATTTGTCAGCCAAATGTGTAGTAAGCAAAACATTTTAGAATAGGTAACAATGTTTTAAACAGTAGTAGTAGTATAAGCAGTAGTAAAAGTAGTGGTAGTAGTAGTTGGAGCATTAGTACTTGTACAATTACTGTTTGAAACAGTTGAATTAATCAGAAAGAGTTTAAATGTCTTTAAAATTTGATTATTTGGACCGTAAGCAATTTATTTGTTAATGTCCTGTAGTAATCAATACATTGAAGAGTAGGTAATAATGTGAAGACGGCTTTCGAACGATGAAAGACTCTTCTCCGCAGTGGCAATACTTTCCTTCCCCCACCTTTTGTCTAAAAAGCACTTTTTTGCACTTAAATAGCAAATATCCACAGCAGCGAACGGCCGGCCATTTTCTTTTCTTCTTTTCTTCTAAATTTTCACGGCGAAGCGCTCTATTTACTCACTACTGCCACCTACATTGTTCGAACACCATTAGCTGTAATGCGTTCCTCCAATGTAGGTGGCAGTAGTGAGTAAATAAAGTGCTTTTTAGACAAAAGGTGGGGGACGGAAAGTATTGCCACTGCGGAGAAGAGTCTTTCATCGTTCGAAAACCGTCTTCACTTCAGTGAGTAACTAAAGTATATTAGTTATAGAGACTGAAGAGCAGACCTAGTGATGCTCGTTAATGGGGAAATGAATGGTCCCTGACAGGGAGCTAGTGAGATGAGAAATGCACATTACGGAAAAACCTCACTAACGCCCTGGACCAGAGCTAAGGTTAGGGTAAAGTTTTGGTCATGGTCATGGTTAGGGTTAGGGTTTAGGGTTAGCCTTAATCCTTAACCCTTACTGTCCAATGTGCTATGTCAATGGCAAACGTCTACCAATTTCTAGTTATCTCTCCACGATTTTTTTCTAAATTTTTAATGCCAGTTAGAATGATATGTAATAGTAAAAGTCAAATTTAAATTTAAATAAATGTGAAAATGAAAACAACATGTCAGAATAGGTCTGCGTGACTGGGCTGATATCTCACTGGAAAAACAGTGTTATAAGAAATGTCCCATTTAACTGTATTGAAGACCTTTTATTATGAGGCCTGGATCTTGGATAATACAGTATAAGTGAATACTTTTTTCAGGGCCTGCAGACATTCTGTTCTTAGTAACAGTCAAAAAGCAATAAAACTGAAATACCAATATTCAAGGTTACATCAATCAGTATGTTATCAACTCATTAAATCACATGGCAATCACATGGCAATTCAAGGGATCGGTCTCACTGTGTAAAACCTTTCAAATAATAACGTGTCTGCCTGCTTCAAATGAGAATAGTTTTATTGTATACCAAAGCACAAGAACAGGCCAACTTTAATTAACTGATGAACTAAGAAATGTGTTTGTCTGTCTGTCAGAAGGATATCTCAAAAAGTATGACAGATATATGACAGACTTCTAACAGATATCCATGAAAGTTGGTGGACAGATAGGACTTGGGCCAAGGAACAATTGATTACATTTTGATGGTGATCCAGATCTGGGATTTACGCCATTAATGATTATCGTTTTTTAACCATAATTAGTAAACTAATAAAGATAGAGACTTGATTCTAAATCCTAAGGGTTTGTTTATAGGGTCAAGAAATCAATTAAACTTAAAATGTTCATGATAGGAATGATGTCTTTGAGTGTAACAGCAAGTTAGAATTGGTCAGCGTTGGCAGAGGTTTGTGCCCTCCAAGTGCCTTCTACAGTATTTTAAAATGTACAATGCTGATGAAATGAACTAAACTTTTCAACAGTATATTACTGCTCTTCCTGCAAGTCGGATCCCATGCTTTACATCTTCTATTTCGTACAGGCATTGCACCAACAAATTAGGCTCTACAGTCCAAAATAGGTTACTTTGGTTGATAAACCTCTGGCTACACTAGATCATTTTCATAAACATTGAAAAAACGTACTCAATGTTTGTTTTTCATCTCAGAATCTGAAACATTTTATAGACCTAAACCATGTAGCCTACAAAAGTGCACAAGGAATTTGCTTTTGTGAGAATGCTGCTGGACATACTGTACCAATAAGCTATACAATGCAGACTGATGAACAATAAATTAATTCACACAGGACCTCATATAAGGTGCAAGGACTGGTTGTAAGCATACATACGTACAAATGCACTCAAATATAGCCTATAAGCACTTACAAAGTATCGTCTGTCTGATACAAGGATTAAGACCCTTCTCTGATTCCGACTCGTCTCATTGCCGCTCTGTTAACTGTCTCACACATCAGAGGCTACTGTACTGAACCATGAATACAGCAGGCCATTTATTCATTGTATTCAGGACACCAGCCTGTGAACAATCCAACGAGGCTAAGGAGCCTAGGTGTTAGTATATTTTGTCCTGTGTGTAACCATAACCTTCTAGAGTGCAATAAATCCCAATTAACATCCCAAATCCTCTTTAAGTTCTCATTAGATTATCTGCTGATATGAATATACAGTAGGCATTACCAGGATAACACTTGTGATAATAATCAGAGTAAATTTTTATGACCTTCAATTTGTGTCTGGGCCTTTACACATACATAAGCCTTCAGTTTTGCTAAATCTGGCAACACTTCCGTCAAACAAGGAAATCAGGCCAACCGTGGTCAACATCATCGTGTCCAAACAATAAGTTGACTTCTTACGTTTCTGCTCTGGTTTCCTGAGTTTCTCAATATGTGAACGCACAATTAAGAACAGAGAGACAGGCATCTTGAGGTGACACAGCCAGTGTTACCCTGCACTCACACCACTAGCACCAACATTGCCATGATCCTGTCAGAAGACCAAGTTAATCTGATTGTTAATGGTCAAGTCAAGTCAAACTTTAAAATAAAATAACATGGATGTGGCAGCAGTAACAATAATACAAAAATACAGTGGTAGCACCAATGGTGTTACAGCAATAGGCAGGTTAGTATGTAAGTATTGGCTGCTGAGGGGTGATGTCGCCCATGTGTGTGACCGTGGTCAGAAGCAGTCAGGTCTCGATTCTCAAGTGTGTATGTGAACTCCACCAGTGTTTTTAATACTAGTGCAGACTGGTGTTGATTATGAGCCAAAGCAAAATTATACCAGTGTCGTCTACTAGCATTGTGTGTGAGAGTGTGTGTGTGTGTGTGTGTGTGTGTGTGTGTGTGTGTGTGTGTGTGTGTGTGTCGTGCGTGGCATGAAGACCTTCACTTTCATGCACTCATCGTACTGGATTTTGTGATGATTCTTGACTGTATTATTATTATTATCTTAGAAAACTTTGCACAGTGTTTGTGTTTGTTTGACATCATCTGGTTTGTAACCAAAATATTTCCAAATAGTTCGAAGACAGATTTGTCTCTCTATCATCAGTGGATTTATCCATTCTTACCCAATGTCTACTTGCTACTTGTTTCTCCTGCCAGCTGTGTTTTGTTTCTGCTATGGCTGTGCATGCTCAAGTCACACGGAATGGCTCGCAATGGCAGTGATTGGTCGCAGAGCTCACTGTGAAGAATTTAATGGAAAGTCAATGAGGGTGCTTATAGTACAGCAGCCGTTCTAAATTAAATGAAATAAAATTAGATGTTTGCATATCGTCAAATTCTGTGATTAATAATCGTGGAAACTAAAGTCACAATAGCCTATCCAATCGTACACAATTAATTGTGCCGCCATAATCAGGTCATAACCATAAAAATGAATATTTTGCATTTTTGTTTCCTGATAGCACATGCATAATAACAAACACATGCCAATGGGTTTGAAACCACAGGACTTTGACACTTCTACAAATGAAATATACAGATTTATTCTTGACAAGAATGCGTTGGCGGTCAAAGTTTTGATCCCACCCTGTTACTCAAATAGGGCACCGGGTTCAGAGAGAGTTTAACTTAACTGAATAAGAATGTACAGTGTGAAAGCTGTAAATCAAATGTGAGATTCTGTCAAAGTGTCTGTTAGCTATGAACTGAAAAACAGCACCACAATTCAAGGTCACATCAATCAGTATGTTATCAACTCATTAAACAATCAAATGGACATTAAGATTATCTGCCACACAGTTTAAAGCCTTTCAAATAGTAACTTCGCCCACGGTAGATGTGTTGAACAGTCATAACCTCAGATTCCCTTTACCAGTAGCTAACTCGGCCTGGTGGCTGTTAGCTTTCCTGCAGCATCTCCGTTTGCTTGCGTGACCAACCAGGCAACTTTATGAAAAATAACTTGCTAAAAGATTTAAAATGCTAAAAACACATTGAATACCTAATGGTTGTTGTTTATGACATAATTTAAAAGTCTCAGTGATAGAATTGCGCTTTAGAGCCATAAAATCTGATATTTTCATTTGGTTTACAGTAGAGCTACTTGTTTACCAAGTGTGCTGGCTTGTCAGAAGGGAGGGGGGCGTCACCTTCAGGCTACATCGGTAAAGGAGAGAGGTAAAAATTACATCTTCAGTGACAAATTATGCATTATGGTTTCTAAAGGTAATTGCATATTTCCTATTCACTATAGAGATTCAATAGCAATGTCATTTCAGAATTTGTTTCTGTGTATTTAGCAGTTGCTGTTTTTCAAAATATTAGCCGGTGGCCATACAGGCCAGTAACATTACCACAGAGAGCGTAACAAACAGTAAAGAGAGGCTGAGATTACTACAGTGCATATGTGAAACAGTATGCGATATTTTAGATTTGGTAACCTATAATTAACTGGGAAAGGACAGGCAGAGAGAGAAGACAAGAAGGACAAGGATAGAGCAAGGAAGAGGGAGATCATTATTCCATTCCCAAATTACATAGGCATCATCACTCTAAACTGAAGGAGCTCCAGATACTGCTGTTTACACTGAAACGCCTTATTTAACTAATGACAGCTCCATGAATACCAGTCAACAACACACGCTGCTGTAAACTCCACATCAGCACAACAGTCATCTAGAGCTGTAAATAACAGTTAAGAACTGAATAACACAGCCTATTCCAGATATCTGTCGGAGCTCACAGAAACAAAATCCCTCTATGGGCACAGGCCATTATATTATCTTTATGGAAATAGTAACACCAACACCACAATAAAAGCACCACTTTTTGACTAAAACCCCAGGAAGTGGTCTAAAGGTGTGTTAGGACAGGCATTGTCTTAGATTGCCATGGTAACTCAGCCTTTCAGACTTCCTGTTGTAGTCTCCCTTAGCGATGGGTAAGACTGCCTTGTTGCCTTATCTTACATATTGACCGGGATTAAAGCGCCTGCCCGGTCAGGGACTAAATCGATAACTACCTAAATGCCACTGCAGTGGCCTTGGACAAAATGTTTAGGAGGAGCCCTGCATGCTGTTCTTGCATGTCCAGTCTCATGTCACTTATCATCAACATGTCACTGATAGGGCCAGGAACAAGTCTTAATAGCTGACCTATTTGAACACAGCTTCCTGTTCCCAATCCATCACAGAGGCTCTGGCCCATCCTTTGTGTTTATAACCCAACCATCACAGTATTTGCCAGTGCATTTCAATTCTAACAGTGTAAAGCCATCACTGAAGTCATTCGTTCTCAAAAAAGAAGTTATGGAATTCAAACAATTCAACCAATTCATTAATGGAATTGTGTTATTAGACTTTCAGTGTGCACGTTGCATAATAGAGGCCTCATTGTGTTCCCCTGGCACCGCCTCCCCAAAACAATATAAAATGTAGGTCTGTATTAATACAATGAACAGCATGATAAGTATTTCACACAAGCAAAATAATGGGAAAATGGCAAATGAAGAAATCATTATCAACTACCTGATAAAGCAGCACACTCACATTCCTATCAGCACCTCTCTTATTTCATTCTCGTACGTTAAAATGAGTCAGATGCCTCTGAAATACAAATGTGTCATATGAATAGCGTTGTAACTCATCCACTACATGTACGCTCTTATGTATTGTCTGGGGCTTTACTGTGGCTATTGGATCACTGTATTGGGTATTGTATGTCATAAGAGATGATAGAGCAGTGTGATCCAGAAAGCACACAGACACACACCTGACACAGTCACAGCCAAATCACTGGTCTGCCGGAGCCACTGCTCCCCATTCAGTATGGTAAGCCAGAGATTCTCAGCCATTCTAAAAGTTCTTGAGATTCGGCCCTGCCTTCCCATGATGCCATCTTGCATTGTATTCCAGTTGACACCAGCTTGATTGACAGCCGACGTTCTTGTCCTCCCCTCCACTGCATGGCGATTGAAATTCCTTTGTTCTGTGTTAATTTGCAAATGCTCTGAGGATGAAAAGAGGTAATTATATGGCCATACATTGTTAATAATGTCAGGATAATCATTTACATGTTTCATATTAAACCAAGGAGGCTTCCCACTAGTGGCAAACTATTTAAAAGAACAGGATAACAAGGAATTGCAATAAGGTGATCGCTCAAGTTATCTTTTTATGTAGCATGCAAGTCAGAGCAAGAGTCGGTAAACCAATATTACATTACATTATGTCATTTAGCAGACGCTTTTGTCCAAAGCGACTTACAATAATATGTGGGGAAGTTACACCACCTTGTGGCAAATACTTCCAAATGATGCAATGGAGAAGATCACAATTACTGACTTACCAAAACAGATTTGCACTGGCACAATAATGATAATGATGAAGAAACTAAGAAGAGATGCATATGCCTGTAGAGAAATAGGAAAGGGTGATTTAAATAAATGATCACATTTTTCATTCTCAAAATAGCAGTCTATAGTGTCTTTAATTTCTTATTTATGATGAAGGTCTTATTTGCATTTTCACTTACAGTATACTGACTCAATAGATGCAGGATAATTCAGGATACATCATATTACCAAAGGAGGATAACACAGGGGTGCAGCCTGCAGTGTGTTGAATTTCTCTGTTATACTACAAATGAGATGATTGCCTTATGCCTACCAACAAGAGCTGTGCACTGTTCTGAATCATTTTCCTCAAGGCTTTTCCCATCTGGACTCTGAGCAGAGCTAAAGAACATGGCGTAACAGCTTCTTCATCCTCAATCTCTACACATCTTTAGAAACAAAACAATGAAAACTGTGTCAGACATGTGTGATAGCAAGCCTCCATATTATTGTTCAACCTATACAACTAGAAGCACAACATACTGCCAGTATCAGATTAAACAAGCACCTTTGTAAGATCTTCTCCACCAAAATGTCCAGCTCATCATGACGCGACACATTAAACAAGCCTTGGAAGCTCAATGGATGAACAAGCCCTTGTTGTGCCAAAACAACCAAGTTGTACAATCCCTGTGAGTCAATGTGAAAATAAAAATCATAAGACTTTCACAGTGGGTTAACGGGTTGTTCACTGAGAAGGTTTCCAAATAAATAACATTGTATAATTCTGCTTGTTTTTATTACAGCAGGCTTAAGCCAGTGGAAGGCTAATTAAGTTTATCATAGGGTGGGTGGTGAGATTACAGCCGGAGTAAATCTGTCACCTGAGGACTGCCTGCTAGAGCTGCTCTGCTGTACATCGATACGGCCTGGCCAACCAAGGATAATGAGTCTTCTCGGCCGCTGGAGGAATAGTAGTAGTAGTCTCCCATTTTCAGTAGACCTGTTAAACAAGATAGATACTTGCTGTTTATCAACCCGATTGACAGACAGAGAGGTTAAGGCACTGTGACAAGATAGGAACTCACCAGATGGATGGGGATCATAGTTCAGTGTGGAATAGTTATGATATCGCCACTGACAATCAGAACTGAGATTCAATTCCTGCAATTGGGAGAATGTGTATTGAATGAGATGGAACAGAGACTTTCAGCCAGGGTGAGGATTACATTATCAACTGTTACAATTTATCTCTGGCGTGGTTTTAAGGATTCCTATGTGACTTGATTTATGTGCAAATCTGTTCACCAGCCACATTCAACGAATATTGAACTGTCGATGTTATCTAATGCCATATTATCTCAAGGACAGAGACAATGAGTTCCAATCAAAGTCAACATACCTCACACAGGTGAGCAACATTGGTCTGGGCCAAACCCAGACCAGTTTCAGCTGCCAAAACATACTTTACAAGAGCTTCACCCCTGTGAAATTAATGTTTGGAAATGTTATAACAATGCCACACAAACATGTAAAGGACAATTAACAGTGACATGGGGAAATGATGAAATGAGGACCAATGAGAAGTAGTCCTTACCAGGAGTCCTGGAGGTAGGCTTGGAGAGCCTCTCTGATCATGTATCCAAGGTGTCCATTCTGCTCACAGACCTTTTTTAGCAATCTACATGGCAGGTAATGGATGGTTGATAAAGTATTTTTTAATGAGTCCATGTAAACAGTGAAAGGAAAGTTGTGGATTTCACAGAAAGGTGATACGACACTGTAACATGACCTAAAATAGTTTGTGATCACTTGAGGTCATTCTGAAAACAGCCACTACGATACCTTCATCTTTAAATTCATAAGACACTAAAGTAACATTGCTAAGCAGGGTCTCTCTATGCCAGACAATAATGCCAATGACAGTGGCGCTTATTTTTAGATATGCAAATACCAGGTTCTGACCTTGAATTAGCCACTGTCATTGAAATGAGACGCCACTGAGCTGCAGGCTACGGTGCAACAGCCCTTAACAAAGCTTTCTTCACCAAGCTAATGAAAGCCTCTTACATCACAGCCCTCTCCACATCCTGAGACACCCCTTCCAGGCTTCCTGTCGACAGGTACCAAGCTGCCTCCACTGACGCAGCTACATGACCAAACCTAGACGCATTCAGAAACTGCTGGAACGCGGCCGTCTGTGGATCACATAACAAACACCAGCTAGATACTTGATCACGCCATGTGGAATATTCAAACGTCAACTCGCTGTTAAGTTTGACACAGAGTGGGACTCAAACCTCATTCCTCCACGGACTGTCTGGGTTGTTCCCATCGAGGTGATAAATTCCCAGGTTAAACATGCCATCGTCGCTCCCATTGAGTGCAGCTTGTTCAAAGTATTTCACTGCAGTTTTGTGGTCTTTCAGTATAGTGCTGTAGTACCATCCTAAACCATTCAAGGCAGGAACCGACCCCTAAAGCATGGAGATAGACACTGGTATTCATAGTAAAGGAACATACGGTAAACATACAGACTGATTACTACAAAGTAGACCTGTACCATTGCTGCAGCTTTCTCTAGCAGCTGAAAACCAAGGGTAATGTTCCTTTTCACTCCCTGGCCCTGGAGGAATCAACATCAGTCAGTCAATCAATAACTGTCAAAGCACACGCACACACAATTTCCAGCGTTCAATTCTTTGTAAACGAATTATAGTCGTTATAATCTTGCAGTACCTTCATCAATAGAATGGAGTATTCATACATGGCCGAGGGATCCTCCATCTGCAGAGCACTCCTCTCAAACCACTTCACTGCACTTGCTATGTCTTTTGAGGCTCCATTTTGTCCCCAGAAAAGAATTGTTCCCAGGAGTTTCTAAAGATAATTGTAAAAAATTTAGCCAGTTCTGTAGACTCACCCTGCCTACTGATAATATCTTAAAAAGAGGGGAAAAGGTCAGATTTAACTTTATCTACAGTATTTGCACTGTTTTTTTGCACCAAAGATACATACTGTATACATGTACATGCATTATCTTCATAAAGAGTACATTGTTTTGTATATTACACATACCTGAGATTCTACATGTCCTCTCTCTGCTTGGAATTTCAGAAACTGAAAGGCATCACTTGTCTCGTGTATCAGGCTGTTTAAATACTCTTTATCGCTTAGATAGATGTGTTCAGGTGGGTACTGCTTTAGAGAAGATACAGTGGGGGAGATACTAGTTTAGTACACTACTACTTCTACTACTACTACTACTACTACTGCTACTACTACTACTACTACTGCTACTATTAATGCTACTACTACTGCTACTAATAATAGTAAAAATAATAATTCACCACTGGTTTCAGACCATCGAAAGTTATATAGTTATTGTAAATGTACCTGATTATCCTGTACCTTCCCACTGTCAATACTGCTCTGTGCCCCGACATTGGCATAGTAGCTATAAGCCATGTCAAAGTCTTTCGGAAACCCGTCGATTCCTTGTGTGTGCTTGTACCCTACATGCATGAGGGCGAAACGGTTATCACCCAATGCACCAATCAAACTATAGACATGACCCTGAAAAACACAGAGATCAAAATTAGTCATCATTACAGAAGTGCCATTACCTGTGATAAAGTAACAAGGAGGGTGTTGACTCTACCTGTTGTTGGTCCATTGAGTGCCCCAGGCCAGCTAGGTGGATAGTGGCCAGCAAGAGAGACGCTTGGTGATTTCCAAAGCAGGAGGACGCCTGCAGTAGAGCTATTAGGGTGGATGTGATTTGGATCTCTGTCTGATCCAAATTGAACAGTCTACCAACAGCCTGCTCAAACAAACTCCTCCTGAGGTGTTGAAGGTTGTTCATTCCCCAAGATCCTACAGATATCAAGAGAGTTGTAAATAACTGTGAGGATTGTATACTACATTCATTCACTTACATGTACGTATTTGGACAATTCAAACAATTTATGACACCTGTTCTGAGGTCCTCCTCTTTTGTTTGCAAGAAAGAGGCAAGTGCACTGTGCTTAAGCTGTGTTTCCCAGGTCCATGTCTGCCGACAGATATTCTGTCCGAACTTGCCCCACAATGTTATGAAGTGAGGGATACAGAAACCTGAAAGAAAATATCATTTAAGAGCAATGTTATCTGTTTGTGAGATAACACAACGGTGGTCTTGTATAGCTCTTTGGGTAGAGTATGGCAATAACACTTCCAGAGTCAATTCCCTCTGGTGCCACCCATATTAAAAATGTCACTCTAGATACCATAAGATGCTTTGGATAAAAGTGTCTACCAAATGTCATATGCTGTGTTATGTTATGAGTATTGCAAAGTTGGTATTCAGTTCAGTGGTCCCTATAGAAGGGTTACAGAACCCATTAAACTGACTCATTAAAATAATATTTCACCTTTGTTTAACGCTTGGTGACTCCCAGTCACTCCCTGAAGAAAAGCTGCTGTAAATCCTTTTATTTCCTGACACTCGCTATGAGTCTTATCCAGATCCTCTAATGTCGTCTTGGGGAAAAGTGGGTTTTTCACCTGTAACATGGTCGTAATAACATCCTATTTCAATGCACTGGGATTAACAGCAAAGGTATTTACATAGATAATACAGTATAACAATGGGATCACTGTGTGTTACTCTTTTACAGATATTTGACTCATGATTAGAAAATAATTAACAAAAAACATCTAGCTACCGTACCTTTTCAGTACCAAAACGATAGTATTTGATAGTCCCAAAATAGCCATGGATGCCTCGCATGTACTTGCCTCCTCCAATTGCAAAGTATCCACTGGTGTCATCATAGTGGATATTGCTCTGAAATCTATAAGATATTCAATATCACTCAAAGCTTAAAAACAATGATCATGATTATTGTGTGTGGTGATGTTAAAGTAAACTTATTTTGTCTAGCCATTGCTGTAATGCATAACTGGGAGTCAAGCCTGAGAACTCCCAAACTGGACTAAATAAGGGCATAAAGTGTATCACTGGGATTATGTTTTGTAATGGCAACAGCTACTGTATGTGTTTTTGCTAATTTTATAATTTGTCCTCACAGCTCAATTCACAATATTTGAATGAGAAAAACCGACACGTAGCATCTATAAAAAAGAATCCATAAAATGTCTTACTCATATATATGTCTGTGAGTTTCATTATCCCATGTTGTATCCAGCATCACCTAAAAGTCAGACGAAATAACGCATGAGCTCTTGACACAGATAAACCTACTCAGCTGTGAACGACTCCAAACTGCAGTACTGCAATCGCCTGGAGTTCCCCAGCTGGAAAACAACCATCTTACAGGATCTTACAGCTGTTCCTAAAGGAAGTCAAACACTGCAATGCCACGATTCCTAACTAAAGTATGATGCGAGAGGATGACTAGAAGGTTTTGTCATGAGCTGGATTTGAATTGCCATTCCTTACCCCACCTCCCGGAGGCACCTACTGTGGTTCTATACCTTTGAGTCCTGTACGTAACAGTCTAATCTAATCCATTTCCACAGGGGCAACACCACATGGGATCGGAAAGCTTCGTCTCCTCCAGTTGTCAAACGTGCCTGAATTATGACATCCCCTACACAAGAGACATGACAGTTATATATTTCACCACAGGACAAGCAAAGCTCTTTATTAATACATAATGCAGCCTGTTCGACAGGCTCACAAAGTACATATCATCACTCACAATAATCACATGACACCTCACTCTTATCCCCTAAACTGGTATCAGGCGTATCCACAAGCTGCTATGACCCACCTGTGGCTGTAAGCTGCATCAGAAGGGAGTCATATATGTTTTTCCCATCAACATGATGGATGATCCCACAGAGTTCCCTGCTGCGACACCACTTCAGTAGGTAGATCCACACAGATAAGGTGACGCTGAAAACCAAGCAACGGAACATGATTTGAGGAAAACATATTTCTTTGGCTACTGAAGCATAAAGTTCAATTTGAATCACTGTACTATCTGCTGAAAATGACTGACCTCAGTATCTTTCATCAACCATAAATAAAAAGCTTACGCTCTGATGAAGAGGCTTCACGACGCCTATAAATTCATTTATAATGACAATGAAGTAAAAATAAAAGTGGAGTGTGCTGCAACAGCTGCCAGCACTGAGAAGGAAACAGTCACATCAAACTGCTGAGATCAGCACAAACCTCTCTGACTGGAACCTGATCTGGCCATTCTGTTGTACTGTAAGAACACTGGCATTATATATAGCAATATATGGTGATTTGTCATCAGTATTAGTTTTACTGAGGGTGTGTGACATTGTCTTTATGATGTCTAAAATGTTGCAATTCAGATATCTAAATTATTTGATGCAACATTTGGAGCACCTGCCAAGATTTGAAGCACCAGCTAAAATGAATGAAATGAGACTGGCTGATGAGTGAAGTGTTTAGTCCAACCTGGGCTGAGTCACAGCTTGGAGACGGGCTCTCTCCAGGTCTCTGTTGATGAAAGGCTGGAACTTTCGGACCACTCCAAAGCGCTCACCGGTGCTTGCCAGGGGGAACTTAAGCATATCGATTGTGACTGTGTACAAATAAAAGGGGCAAAAATTACATTCAGCGAGAATATTTGTCTTTGACAGTGTCCTCTCCTGGAAAAACTATGTTTTCAGGCTTCCATCAAAAGCTTCAAGTTTCTCAGTGTGTGACCTGTGATACTGACGTAACCTGGACAGTATGAAAACATGACAGGGTGATTGAGGCCTGACCTGACTCATGTGGACACTGATAGATTCTGTCTCTGGTCATCTGCCACATCAGTTCAGCAGACCATGAAGGGCACTCAGTGGGAGGTTTAGTCGGACGTTCAGAGAGAGGCACAGTCTGTAGCACTATATAGGTCCTCACCATGGAGCCATGGTATGTGCTGGGTTCATAGCCATCTGTAAGATGGTCTAGCCAAGCACGAACTGCCACATTCTGGGCCTCCAAAACGTGCCTGTTGAAAAAGTCACGTTGATACGCAATGGATCGAGGGAATCTCAGCCGCACCTGGTGGATCCTAGGGACTCGGTGGGGATTGTTGCTGATCCATTCCCTCCTGAAAACCACCAGCCCTGTCCTCCTTGGTGTGGATATCATCACCACCTCCACTGCAAGCCGACATGGCCTGGAACACTGATACTGCACACGGATCGCTGAGCCATCTATCACTTTGTCAGGGGCAGAGTCAAACCCTATGAAATTGTCGTGCAGGCTGTCACCGCTCTGAGACGAGGAGGTTGACATGGCTTGTAAGACACATTGTCCCTGTGTGAAATGAAAGATATTGAAATGAAATTCAAATTTAGTGAATGTAATGAATGCATTATTCACATCAGTGTCCTACTGAATACAGGTGGGCGTGCACTCTTTCTCACTCAGACACACCAGACAGCAGACATGTTTAATGAGAGGATGTTTGTTTACTTAAAAAATATACATAGACATAAAAAGATGTTCCATTTTTCACAATAAGCATATTCCTGTTAGGGTTATCATATTAATTGCAGTAAGATGTAATAGAGTTCCTTACCATTAATATTACAGCAGCAGCAAAGGCATATCCAAAAATGTTAGAGTGCGACATGTTCATTTTGCAACAGGAACCATATGTTATTCTGTTGAGTACCGTTTGTATTTGGCTCAAGATCAATTACAAAAAAATAAGAAATGTATATATATATATATTCCTTGAGTTGATTATGAATCCGTTAGACAAATGAAGTAAGTAATGTGTGAAATAAAGAGATCTCACTCCGTAGTTCCCGGACAGGAGGCAGTTGTTGCAGCATACACCCTGTGAGATGTGGGACTACCTGATATTCTGGTGCTGCAAGTCCAGCTATTTGCATGAAGTGCCTTTAAAGGCCTACCTACCTTAAAGGCTTGGCTGGGTTTCCTCTGCTGTGTGACAGACTGAGCTAACAAAAATGGTGTTTGTGTAATCTTATTTCTGATTATATTAGGAACTTTCCATACCAGTGATGCATTAAAGCACTGAGTCTGACTTACATTAATTTGATAACCTCATTCAGTGCCCCAGCCTAGGCCTTGTCATCATCTTGTACGTGTCCTCTTTGGCCTACACCTACACATCTAAGCAAGAACCTGATAGACAAAATTAATTACCCATGGGTGATTTATGTTTATGCGTCCAACTCAAGGTAATGAGGCATTGGTTACTGTTGCTGATACAGTATGTTGTTTTAGACGGCAACATGATCTAGATGGAGGCTGCCTCACCATCTTTGTTGTCTATATAAAGGGTGACTGCTTTTAAAATAGACAGTCTACTGTTGATGGCATATGAACCCTGTCTTAGTCAGAGAACTGGTATGACTAATTTTGATATAAGGCTATAGAGGAGCTCAAGGGAGCAAAGAAGCAAATTAAATGATAAGACATTTTACTAGCTGTTTTGGGTATCTAAAATTATCAGTCTGTGTGATCATATTCAATGGCTTTACAGGATCTTTGCAATGTCCAGGATATATTTCTTGACAGTATAGCCACAGAACATTCTTCAATGCCTTTTGGAAAGAAGACTGGATGTCACTATACGAGTGGTTTGCCCTTGAGCAACAGCGTGAGTCCGTTTCATTTTTACATACCAGTTGCAGAGTACCTAGATGAAAGCCCGATACAGTTTGGCCAAATCAGAACTGTCCAGAGCTCCAGTGCCGTGTCATCTCAGGACTCCATCCTGCCAACCCTCTCCTTGCCCATTGGCCTTCCTCTTGCTTCCTCTCACTCTGTGCCTCTGCCTTTCCCCATGTCTCATGGCACCACCACCCTGGCCTTCATGTTCCAGGGCGGTGTGCTGGTCGCAGCAGACACCCGTTCCAGTTGCTCTGGGCTTGTGGCATGCCCAGCCTCCCAGAAGATCCTGCCCATCCACAGTCACTTGGTGGGTACCACCTCAGGTACTTCAGCTGACTGCGCCCTTTGGAAACGAATTCTGGCTCGAGAACTGCGGCTTTACCAACTCCGCCATGGCAGACGGTTGTCCACAGGTGGAGCCGCCAAACTGCTTTCACACATGCTTCACCCATTTAAGGGAACCGAGTTGTGTGTGGCTGCCACGTTGTGTGGCTGGGATGGAGGAGAGGTCCGTGACCATGGAGGTATAGAGATGGATCTGGAGGACCACACAGAAACAACAGATAATCAAGTGACTGACCTGGAAAAGTCTGCAAGTCCCAGTCTGGAAAAAATCACTCTGGCAAAGGCAAAGACTCCAACCATTGGTGGGCAGCAGTGCTTTCCTAGAGAGAGACAGGGTTTCTCTGGACCCGGTCTGTACTATGTGTGCAGTGATGGCACTCGCCTGAAGGGAACGCTCTTTTCTGTGGGCTCAGGATCGCCCTATGCCTACTCTGTGCTGGACCAGGAGGTGAAATGGGGACTGACGGTGAAAGAGGCTGTTTCAGTAGCCAGGGAAGCTGTATACAGAGCCACGCGTAGGGATGCATACTCGGGAAACTGTGTAGACCTCTATCACATCACGTCAAAAGGTTGGACTCGCAGAAACAGAGAGGATTTGAAAGAGGAGTATTACAGAGAAATGGAGAGGCAAAGACAAAAAAAAAGAGAGGAGGGAGAGAAAGGATGTGACATGGTCTCAGTAAAGAAATGAAATAAATAAAAATGGTATGAGGAAAGTGAGCAAATATCTGGAATTATTTTGGAGAGACGTGATGTATTCTTAGCCGCAGATACAAAATTAATGAACTGAAATGATTTGGGCATGCATGTTGGTGCCTCTAATAAACAGCTGATGTTATGTTTGCACTAGTCATAATAAATGTATTACACCATTCTCGCATTACTGGCTGACCTTTCAATTCAGATGTTGAAACATTAATCATTTCAAGTATGTTAGATGATATCAACCTACTATGTGTCTGATTCAGATAAGGGTTAGAAGGGAGCAGAAAAAAGGAGCAGGGTGCACAACAATGTGAGAAGGTCACAATGTAAATTGTCTGCTGACAGAATTCTTCAAAAGTTTCTTTGACACTCTTTGACACATTTTGAATAAATGATCTTTTGCTGATCTTGCCTGTTCATTCTGTTTGAGCAGTCTTGTAGTAAATTAAACATTACTAGTGAATGATTACTCAAGCGACCATAACTCTTTAAAGGATATTAGGGCGAAAGAGAATTTCTTTTTGAACTTCAGTGAAGACAGCCAAAGTATAATGGTAAAGGGTTTCAAGGGCAAGGCTATCCACCATATGGGAGGAAAAGTCATAGCACATGGATTATGCTACTACAGGTACATAGTGAAACGTAGTGGTTGGAGCGGTGCTGCACATGCTGATATGATGTGCCTGAGCACTGAGCACCTCCACTGCAACATCTGAGAGTGAAGTGTGTTGCTCAAGCCTGTGGTTGGTTGACTGTAGATGATGAGGGAGAGGGGAAGGCCTCCCATTCACATCCCCCTCACCCTCATCCATCTTTCCCAGCTGGGTACAGGGGATTTGAGGAGCAACCATCAGGTCACATGCTATCCCGTCTCTCATTCAGGTTCAAGGATCACCTGAGCAGACTTCAAGACTGATCAGAAAATCCATGTGCAAAGCAGGACTGTGAGAGAGTCAATCAGAGTCCATCACTCTGACATAAAACTGAAAGATTTTGTTTTCATCAAAAAGTCAAAGTCCAGCCCTAACGAAACATCACCATAATACTCCTATAGGTACTTACTGTAAAGCGTGTCTGTTGTACTCACTAGTCAGTTTAAAGTCGCCTATGGTATTAGGTACTATAGGCTGATGTTATATGTACTTTGAAGTTTTGCTGCAATATTTGTATAGTAT
>OMLI01087959.1:0-21667 GCA_900302605.1 Rondeletia loricata
TTGAGCCTTTAAAGTATGAGGTTGGAGTGCATGGTTTAATCAAAGAAATCTCTCACTAAACTGTGACTTTGATCTAACAGTGACTCTTTCTAACAATATGTACAGTATTTCTTTCCTGGGAAAAATTTAATGTTAAATGCAATAACCATGGTTTCCCTAATTTAGCATAATATCCCCAAACAGTTTCACTGTGAATCAGAATCACTGTTGTCAAATAGAGTTAAACATAAAGTTAAATTCCTTTGGCAACGAGAAGCCAACACATTATTCCATATTGATTTGAAATTCTCAGACATTAAGCTTTTAATTTCCAAGCCCTAGTTTTGTGACTGTTTGAGTCATATCTTTCAGAAATTCTCTGTGTCTAATATGGTCAGCACTCCCAATTATTCACTCCACTGACAAGTGAAACAAACGGGACCAACCAGTGCATTCTGTATTATCTGCACCCCTTGGATTCCCTGACAATAATTAATACAATGGCAAGCTGCTGTTACCAGCCCCAACGACATGAGCTCAACAACATAAGCTCTCCCTTTCCAAGAGCTCTTGAGAGGAAATTACATCCATTGGCGAGGTCATGTACAGCGTGGCCCCTATCGACCACCAGGTCATATCATACCAGTGTCTGAGAGCCTAGATCAGATACGGGTCCTATTGTAGGGTCCTGTTAACATCACCAGGTTATTACTCACATCATTACACCATAAATGTGAGGCTCTGGAATATGTCAAGAATAATATGAATATAGCCCTGACCATAGATATATATACACAGCCTTTTATAGCACGGACTGTCCCATATATCAGGGACATTCATTAATATGCCACATGATGTTACTGAAGCAGCACTGCTGACCACCTCACTGGTAAGGAGCACACCGTTATGTAGGGTTACTTCACATAACACACATAAACAGGGAAACAGTATTACTAAGATGCACTACATAAGTTGCATGCTGCTGTATGTACGTATGGTATGACCTGGTACAGATAGAGATATGTTATTCAGGTGTATACTGTGAATTGTTTGTAATTCTAAACTAACAGATAAACTAAGATAATTGTATTGGATCTACCGGTCAACTGACCAATATGTAATTTCAAAGAGTTGTCATGCAATCATACTAACCTCTTCTTTAAGCCTTAGAGGATATTAACAGGTTTTTTTATTATAGAGGAGCACATTCCCCCAACGTCCATTAAAAGAATGCCACGCTAATTTTAAATCCTCGCAGCAGGCGTTGGCATCAACGGAAGAGAAGTGGATGAGTTTCTCTTTAACAGCTGTAATTTGTGTTTTCCAATCACCATGCTGATTTCTGCTCATTATACTCTGGTTTCACACCGGTAAGTGAGCAAAGTTTGGATTGATTGACTCTAATTAACTAAAAAGTGTTCCAAGCCATGGATTTATTATCATGCTAGCTAGCCACAAATGTCAGAGACTTTCACAAATTATTATCCTGTTAAGATAAATGTCTTTGAAATCAAACGAGTGTGGAAACACAAGGAACATGTATTGTTTTTTTCTGATGAATTTGTTTGGCATGTTTTCTGTGGAGTTCCACGTTAAAGACTCACCTGAGCAAACACACAATTACAGTATATTGTTCAGCTGTACAGTGTGATTGGATGACATATCCCCTGACAGATGTGGTAGTTACCTAAACTTCAGTAGAACACAATCTTTTAGAAACTATAAATAGCCTGTATAGAAATGATAGAATGCAGTGTTTTAAATTATCTAGAGTCAAAAATTTAAATAAAATAAAACTACTTGGTAGTGCAGAGCTGCCTGGTCCACTCTATGTTAACACAAGACCTATTCCCTCTTGTGTGCTCCAAAACTTGGCAGTATCTCCCTCATTGATATTTTAGACACAGTAGCACCTCTTTCAACTCGCATTCTTTCCTTGACTCCATCAGCTCCATGACTCAACTCTCCACTCGCTCATAAACAAAAGAGGACGGTTTTGGTGGACAAATACCCCTATTTTCCCTGTTTAAAACATCTCAAACAGACCTTTGGTTAGCCTCAAACCACAGAATGTTGCTCTGATTCACTTGGCTTCACGTCAATGATCAGAAGTGATCAGTGAAGTGAATCCAAGTGAAACGGGCACATGGTCTGCATGGTGACGCAAGGCTGAAATTGAGAATCATACTGTCTGTAAATCAGGTTTTCCCACCATGTCTTTAGCTAAATGTGCTTGATACAAAAAACAAAGTCTTCTAAACCGACTTTGATGTGTCACAGAGTACAACAGTAAAACACCACAGCGAAGCTTATTCTGAATGTTCTATCCTCATCTTACTGAAACCAGCCTCTAACATGGAAGAAAAGACATCTCAGCTGTCAGTATTTCCACACAGTCTACCCTCTTTAGAGTAACCGCATTCAGGTGTGTGCACTTTGAGGCACGCTGCAGATAAATGTGATGACATCCAGTTCGGGCTCACTTTCATTTATTTGGGGGATTGATTAGATGCAAGGAGAGTAGATAAATGTGTTGGGGAGGTGCCTTCATTTGAGATATTGCCATATAGCCAGTAAGGGATAGGAGATAGACTGAGCATTTTTCATAGAATTTCTCTTTAAGGTGCTTTTGGAGAACTAGTGGCATCATGGTAAGCCGTTGATCTGAGACACCCCCTTAGTGTAATTATGCTGTATTTATGTATGTTGGTGTCCGTAGAGCATTATATGTGTAGCAATGCAAAGCGTTAGAAGAAACCCTTATGAAGCCCCTGAAAATGCACTTATTGCACAGATTAAAGAGACACTATAAAAGTTCTAATACTTAATTGCTCATTTTAACAAGATCATTTTAAGTATTCCAATGGAATGAATAAGCACACGTTTGCAATGCTTATTTTGAGATGAAATGCCATGGCCATGTTGACATACTAGACTGGCCTGTGCTGCAGTCAACTATGTGTTTCTTAGGTTGTTGTTCCACACTGCCCCCCTCTGTCCCCACTAGCAGGAGAGGCATCTGGCCCATCAGCAAAACAACAGCATCTCTATCAACCAGACAGGGACAGAAGGAGAGGGCACCAAAGAGTTATAGCATCAACCATAAGACCACAACATTTACAAAGAATGTCAACAGAACTCATTCAAGAATTATATGACCCTTTTTGATGACCTATTCCTCTGTGATGGAAATTAGAATATTTAACAATATTTGTATAATATTTAGACAGCTATTGTTTATCCAGAAACAACCTTACTTTACTTGTAGTGTATATGGAACAGACATTAGTGTTCTGTATCATTAGTATGACAAGGTTGAAACATGGTAAAACAAAAATCAATTTTCTCCAAATACTAAATGTGATTCAGTTAAGATTCCAAATTGAAAGCAGTGTTTCCCCAGGGTTCTTTAGAAAGCCAGTGGATAGTACGCACACAACATCCTTTTGTGCACACTATTTACCCCTGGATTGCTTCAGGCTAATGTCTCAATAATTTTCACTCCTTTCTCAGGTCCTTCCCACAAAGGACTTAACTAATGATCCATGGACAAAATGAAGCATTTAAATTTATTCATTAATCATTCATCTCCAGCTCATTGAAAATGCTAAACTTCCACAAAATTAAGATTGAATATTGAAAAGTGATTGAGGGAGACAGCTCTCAGAGAGTGGCGAGAGGAAGGCGTGGGGATGGAAAAACATAAACAGGGTCTTTCTAGAGAGGAAGTGTCTTCACATGGGCATGGTCAAGGTGGCCAAGGTGTACTAAGTGCTAGTTAAGGTCACGGGGTTTCACTAGTTGTAATTAGATCTTGGAATCTGGAGAAGCGTAGAATTTCTGTCAACACTGCCTGTAATTATTCTCTTTTCCAATTAATGGTGACATAGATTAATTATCTGATGAGGCAAAGCCAATTGCAATCATTCACCCAGCTAAAATTAGATCAGTCCTGACAGCAGCATGAAAGTCACCTGTTTCATTGTTATGGATTTGCTGCAAGTAAAGAGGGGGAATAGTGAAGCATGCTAGGGTAAGTAAGTTGTCTGGTACAGGTGAATGTCCAATTACACTGCTATTTCAACTGTAGGCATCTACTCATTCAATCCAACGGCATCTGGACTGGCTTGTTTGTTCACCCCGGCATCATCAGTGGTAGTAGAGTCATCTGTCAAAGACTGCAGGAACGCAGAGATGCGCTGAATTGCTTTTGACAACTCCCCCTATTTGAATAAAGGAGTGAATAGAATCAATGAATAGCAGCGCTAATTAAGAACACAGTGACATTGTTTTAGGCATGACAGCAACACTGAAGGAATACTGAAGTCCAGTGTTGCCTGGCTCTATCTGCATCCCACATACAGCTGATGTGTGTCTACAATTGTGAGAGTAAAGTTACCATCTTGTTCTTATTTTTGTGGAGGAGAACAAGAGGCTCCTGGTGAACCACGTGCAGGTTCAGTGCTCTTCTGTTTTAAAAACCTCAGCATCCAGTTTTTCTATTAAACTGCCTGGCACTGTCAACCAGCTTGGGAATCTGAACCGGCCAAGCCATGCAGAAATTCTCTGACTAACAATTATATCAGAAACAGGATCTTGGATTACTGCCCCCTGGGATCGGGGCAGTGTGCGTCTGCTCCAATCATTACTGGCTATTCAACAAGGCTCTGCACTGCTCTCCGCTGTTAGCCATTGTCAATTATGCCATCCCTAGTGTAAACTGGCAGAACACAAAACTGAACTGCCAGTTCTACTAGGAGTGTAACAGGATGACAGCCCCCCCCTTCCTCCTCCTCCTCCTCCTCCTCCACCCCCACCCGCCCACCAGGGTTCCCCCGGCCTTCCTCCCCTCGAGCTACTTTTGAGCAAAGTACCATTTGGCTTCTGATTCAAGCACGCCTTAGCCGTGAAAGTGCTAACCTGACCTCTCTTATGTTCTGCTTGTGGGGTTAAGTGGACATGATGGATTAGTATAGGCCTCATCAGGATTCAGTCTGGTTTAACTCCAGTTTGTACAATTTGTATCAGTTCTATTGATTTATTTATTACAGATTGGCAACTGATATTGATATTCTGCATATCATGTAATTATGCTCTATTTGGGGTCCTTGCATTTAGCACTTGACCTACTCAAATAGCTATTGCATGTGCACTATCTGCATACTGCCTGTGCAAGGATCTTTGGATTAGTGTGCATTTCTTTGAGGATCTGGAGATCACATACAAGACTGCAGGTCTTTAGGTAATTCTGCAGATTCTGTGTTTATGCCTACTATTATTCATAAAGGTCTTTCTACGTGTGCACTTTTTGGACCCTGAGCTGTGCATATGGACTGCTCATGAGGAGCCTATTTAAAGTGAGTGCTGCCTGCTCTGATGGACCCTGCGCTGGGCTGTGACGGGCGACGGTGCGGTGCGCTTGAATACACCAGCTCTTTTGTCCTTCACACTCTGCAGCTCTCTGATAGCTCCTCCCCCTCTGTGCCCCACTCCTCCCTGCCTTGAGCTGTGATCTGCTGGGGCCTTTTCAGGCTGGGCCGCTGAGACATGGCTGCTCCCTGTAATGTCTGGACCAGACCCATCAAAAAACATGTTGGCAGTCAAAGGAGGAGGAATTGAGAAGGAAATCACTAGGTACCACCCTGAAAAAATGTCTAATCAAATTTGACCCCTTATCTTATAAAATCATAGCAGCTGAATGGATTGTTTGGTGAACATCTATATAACTACCAATACAAATATTGTTTTTTACAGGAAAACTATACATTTGGAACTGTAATCTGGGGGTTGAGATGTCCTACTCTTAAGGTAAAGAGGAACTACAAGAAATGAGAGTGTTCCATAGGATGGTTGCATGCCACCTGCCTCTGCGGTAATGCTGGACAGGACATTTCATAAAGATTCATCACTGTCCCCTTGTCCGCTTTGACCTCATCTCACGTCACAGCACAGATTAGACACCGATTATCCCCTAATTGAAGATCTTCACTTCTCATCCTTGCAGAATATGCTCCTACCCTTTTGCAAGGCAGGCAGAAGGTTATTCCACTCACAAAGAAGAAGTTGTACCACAGATATCTTCCATGTGGTGTAATTGAATTAGCTGTAACCTCAGTATGCCCCCGGTAAACAGGAAGCACAATCAAATGTTAATGCAATGTGACCAAACAGAGTGAATGTGTTCCGTATATAGAGTTATCTGGAGAGGCAGAGCTAGCCTCAGACACGGGGTCACCGCATAGGCACTCTCACAGACAGATCATCCATCACGTCAGTCTGGGATCTGATGAGTGGATGTATAGAGTAAGACTGGCGTCTTTAACTCCACCATGGCAGTGAGGCACAAAGCCCTGGTGGATGTTTTACTGTGGCATTGCCTGGCTGCCCTTGCTTGGCAAAGGAGACATAAGGCAACTGACAGTTTTTTGTTTTTTTTTTACTTGCTGGATGAAGCTCAAACAATGCCAAGCATAACATGGAGTTACTGTACTATGCGAGAGAATATTCTACCATACAGTAGAATACCTAGACTAGGATGAACGTTAAATAAAGGGATGTACAATTTAACTGAATGGTGACAGTTTTGTGCAGTTTTCCATCCTATTTTATATGTACAAATACCTGGGCTGTTTTTATTTTCTGGTTGGTCTCTTGAGAAAGAGCCTGGCATCGGTCCAGTTCAGCCTGGCTGTAGAGGCTGCGTTGTTTGAAGTATTCCACCATAGCTTTGTGCATCCTCTTCTGCAACAAAGAGAGCTAGGGGGAGAGAAGGCAGAGAAAAGGAATTGGTAAGGCAGGAGAGGAAATTAATGGCAGTGTTCAAGAAGAATGATGGAGGGGAATAGAGAAAGCAGTCAATAGCCCATTCTGCAGTACACGGGCCTGACAGGAATTTCACAGTCTCTTGGTTTCTCTGCCCACTCGTGTGCACTCATCAGAATCCAGTCACATCTGGCTGCCAGGATGGGGGGTTAATTTTCTCTAAATGCTTCAGCAGTTTTGTTCTAGCCGAGGCAAACTCTGTGACTGCAAAGCTGATGAGTAAAATATTTCTACTTCACCCAGTTTAACTTTATACCAATCCCCTCAAGACATATT
The DNA here is from genome assembly GCA_900302605.1 of Rondeletia loricata. NCBI lineage: Eukaryota > Metazoa > Chordata > Actinopteri > Beryciformes > Rondeletiidae > Rondeletia > Rondeletia loricata. Next base: position 7,078 of record OMLI01087959.1, read on the forward strand.
TTACACATACACACAGAGTCATGAACCCCCCACTGAAACCAGAAATTATTCCTAGTCTCTTGGAAAGACATGCTGCTTGCTTTATTATTTGAACACAGTTTCAAGCAAAGAGGTTTAAATTCTGATAGATGCCATTGCTTTCCTTCCCCCTCCATCTCGCTACTCTTCCTGCAAAGCTTATCATTGCTTGGCAATGTGTTCCCCAGTGCATTGAAAACTAAAGCGAATTAGCTCAGCCATCAGCTCCTGAAGGAAAGACAATAACAAGAATGCTCTTTATGGTGTACCCTGTTAAAACCCGAGAGTTGAAAGCATCCACATAAACAAAGCTATGCTTATATGTACAGTACAATCAAGAGGACTCTTATGAGAAGTACATACTGGCAAGCGCTATTGGACGCTAAGTATTCATGTATTTTTTCACATTTACAAAAGATACTTTTGGTGCATTTGAATGTATTTGTACTTGTTGAATTTGGATGAAGTGATATATCAGTGTAGATGTATTTGATGTACCTGCCTCCCCACTCCGTCCCTTCCTTCCACTAATAATTAACAATTCAACTTTTAGATGAACCACCTGAATTATCTCTTGACTGGAGAATAAAGAAATAAGAAACAGTGTTCCACCACAAACACACCAAGCCTTTCAGTAACACACAATATTTAATACTTAAAGGGTTAGTTCGGAATTTTGGACATAATGTCTCATTTTCGACTTACCCATGATGCTGTTGATTGATAGAGATTTTATTTGCTTTGGGTGCACTGTGGAGTGTTTAAGTGAGTTTGGTAATGGATGCTACCATGATACCATTGGGTTGCGCTAGCATTAGCAACATGTCTGTCCACAAGAAGGACAGCATGGAATCAGCTGGAAATGGTCTCTATCAATCAACAACATCATGGGTAAGTCGTAAATGAGACATTATGTCCAAAATTCCGAACTAACCCTTTAAAGCTGTTTTAACAAAATGAGTACTATGCACTGAAGAAAGTTTGATGTTACAGTTTATTCTTGGGAGTTGCTGTCTCCCCCTTGCTTTTGGGACTTAGAATAATCTAGATTATCTTCCCTGGACAAGCATTTAATTCCCACTGAAGCCACTTTAGCACATCTACTATCTGATAAAACTATTAGCTGGATGGAACTGTTTACTTCAGTAAAAGTATCCGAAACACTTACATGTACATTAAACGCACAATTTCTAACCTGTATTGTAACATGTGAAAATCAACCGTGCGATGTGATGTGAAGCCTTAAAAAGTTCAAGTCACATTTTTGAGCAGTTATATTTCTAAACAGTCAGTGGCTGATCTTATGGATTTTTCAGTTTTCCATATGGCTCTGGCAAATTGGCAAGGCAGACAGTTTCATACTCATTCACTCTAAGCAGCATATGGTTCTGTGATGTCAGGGAAGGTATTCAGAATGTTAAGAATAGTTGTAATCCTACAATTTGATAGTTAACACACATCTTTTTTGGATTTATGTACTATGTGTCAGTATATATTTAAGTAATAATGTATAATAGCTGTTTTGGAAGCATAGTGTAGATTATTTTAAAATTGTCACTTGTACTATATGTCAGTGATGCCTGCTGTCAAGATAAAACGTCAAGGATACTTAAGCAATGGCTTTTATTGGCTCCCTCTGCTAAATATCAAGCAAATCATAGGCTCTCCAAACAAATGAAGACTCCTGACATGACTGGTATGAGGCGTGTCATAACCATGCACTAATGTTCTGAACTATCAGATGATCAAAGTTAAATGCTAACAGTTACCTAGGATGCTTCCAGTTATAAACAAACCAATTAAGGGCAATTGCTTTGTGAAAGATACATAACTGGGATATAAAATTGCAACTTTATAAGGTGTGGAAAATAAAAAGGGAAGGAGAGTATTTGAATGGTATAAAGTGGATCAAAATATGATAGGCATGCCTCTAGATTATAAGCTTGTTCTAAAACTAAATTTAGGCACAAAACACTGCTGTGAGAAGCTGCTGTTATACAAGTGTCGAGTTGAAACAAACAAAAGTGGTGAGGGCTGAATCCAGAGTAAAAGAAAATCAGGCTTTGATCATGAGCGTGGCAAATCCTGTCCACAGGATTTTATTTTTGCATGCATTTCTCACTTGATAACATTCATGCAGTTAGATGAGGAATTGCTCAAGCAAAGGTATTAGTCATTTTTGGAACAAATAATGTGTATTTCTCGTTGCAGGAGCAGTGTGGCTTCTTCCTGGAGTTATGGCTGTCATTGTAATTCTATTCCAGTTAAATAGTGTCACAAACTATAAAGGTTAAAACAGTTAAATGTTGCTGAGTTGTCTCTCTCAACTAGTCAAGACCTCTGATGCAATTTTAGCACTGAAGGTGCATTCACTTTCTGATCCTAACCTGTGTTTTCCATGGGTCTCTAATCAATTGTTGTAGTGTACAGAAGCCAACATGTAACACAAAGCTTATGAAATGTTTCACCTCGGACCACCTTCAAAACACTGTAATCAAGAAAATGTGAAAGTTATAGCATTTACATGTACCATCAACCGCTCTCCTTACTCCCCTTGGTGGAAAGACTAGCCATCATTACATTATGTCACATCCATCATCCTCCTCCACTCAAGTTATCTCATGATTAGATTGCTGCAGTAACCTCCTCATTGGTTGACCAACTAAAACCATCCAGAAATTACTGCCCATGCACAGCAGAGTTCTCCAGCCACTTGGCAATTTTAGAAGAATAGAACAGAATAGAATATAAGTTGTAAGGCATAACATTAAACACAGTTAAACAACAGAGGCAAGGGGGATTAAAGAAAGTAAAGATAACAAAGGAAGAGCCTACCTGTGTGTGGTAATGAAAAGATTCATTTGCACTGTTCTTCTCGCTGAACACACACACAGCCTCTTGTTTGGCCACCATGAGGGTCTTCTGAAGATCTCTGTATTCACGGGCCAGCTCTGTATTCTCCTTGAGTGCACGTTTTAGTGCGTCCTATACACACATGAAACAAACAAAAGGTTGACTACATTGATTGAAATAATAATAATAGTCTTGTACTTTATTGACCCCCAGTATCTTGCTCATGGACACTTCAGCAGGGCGGAAGCTTGAACCTGGGTCCTCAAGTTGAAACACAGTCTCTCTACTCACTACACTACCCTGCCATCCAAATAATGGAAGGGCTATAGGGGTTGGAGCTAGTCACTAGTCGCTTTGTGTTAGTATGACGACTGCCATCACGTTTGCAACAGGCCATAGCCACCCTGGCAGAGGAAAGCTGCCACGATTTACAGCAGAGAGAATAACTGCTGAGGCAGCATGATGTACAATATGGATATCAAATACACAATGAGTGATCAAATAGATCGCTGTTTCCACGACTCTCACAACATGCAGTGTACAATGGAGAGATACTGAAGAAAATATTTGACATGATCTAGGGAATTGGAGATTCAACATACATACTGTATAGTAACACCACAGCTATCATTTTAAAAGTATTTTAGGTGTACATTCTGACCTGTTATGTGTGCGTACCAGAGAATACATGCATTTTGCTTTTGTGCTATTAACTAGGGCAAAATAACAGGCAAACAACACTGGACACCATTCTGGGAAATCAAGCAAATAAATTACAATGAGTAAGTGTCTCTCTGCGTGTCCCCTTTTCATCAGAACATTGTTTCCCAGGTATTGGATGTGCGGCTGGTGAATATCTCAACTCTACCTGCAGACATAATGAAGTGTGTCTGCAGTAAAACAGAACAGCACTAAAGTGATGAGTTTAACCCAGCAGAAAGAGGGGCTGTAAACATGACAAATGCCTGCTATTGATTTCAGGTTTAATTACTCCATGCAGCACTGACAAAGCCCATCTGATGCTGTTGTGAAGTGTAAATGGAACAAATTACACTTCATTGCCCATAAGAAACTGATAGCGTCGGCAGTTTGCATTGTTTACTTTGTCCTCGCCAAACGACAGGCCCTGATCAAATTAACAAATAGGTGCATGTTTGAAAGCCGAGGCATTCTGAGATGTTTGGGTTGGATTAGAAATGACCAGAGATTCCACTGGACTAACGAGTCAACTGATTTAATCTCGATGTACCCAACGTTCATATCTTTCTGAGGACAATTTGAAGTACTGAAGTAACAGAACTGTGTGCACGTTGCATTAAATGTAACCACACACGCACTCCCGCTGTTATACACTCAAGACCTCAATCAGCCTGTACAGAAAAGAGGAGAGAGTTGTGACCTACAGGAGCGTATGGGAGTATAGTATGGGGTCAGCATCTTTATATGGAATCTCATATCTGAAAATGTCTATTCCGCTTCATGCACAATGATTTCTGAATGCCTTGTGTGCTTATAATGTTATGCTAATGTAGACATTATGTGTGCTTTATATTGGTCTCAATGATTAAAGGGACCAATTTCCTTAGAACTTCACACTCTCTCTGATCTTTTTATTTGGTGTATTGTTGTTACCATTTTATTTCATCAAGTGAAAAGACTAAACCCTTTTTTGCATGACTAACTTTTATCTGGCTAATGGGAGTTGTGTCTATGAGGAAGACTTCTAATTCTTAAATTGTCTCACGCCAACAACTTCTTTAAAGTTGCTGCACTTGGATGCATGGCGGCTTAAGCTCCATTGCCTTTTCTTGTTTTGAACTAATGCATTCTTGATCACCGTTTAATGAAACTATATACCACATGGCGATTTCACATTAGATAAGCCATGTGAAACCCCCATCAGCAAAGAGGCTCTGGCTGGGGCTGATAATCCTGCAGATGAAAACCTTACAATAAATAGGATTTTCTCTTACAAAGGAGTATTTAAATACATGCCATTTTGTGCACAGTAAACTAGGATGTTTTTTTTACAAGCGCATCTTTTTTGAGGCGAATACAAAATAAATCCATAACATGTTCTTTTTAGATATTGTGAAGAATACGCTTGCATTGGAATTCTTATTGAAAATGTAGGCCTTCAGGTATATGGGCCGAGCATCTAACCAGGATACGCATCATCAAATTTGTCCAGGGAAAAGACTATAAGAACAGTGAGTTGTCATTTGTGGAAAAAGCACTTACACAAAATTGACCATGGCTTGTAATTTTAATTGCTCACAGCGTTTTTCTCTTCTCAGAAAAACTGCACCTTTAGGGAAGTATTGTGACAAGTAATTCACTGACACTAATCCACAAATAAATGAACAATGAGATGTTTCTACTGCTTGTCTCTGATTTCACAGTATTTGACCCACAAAGTATGGCATAACAATATTTCCCTGTCATATATTTATAGAGAATTACACAACATTGCAGTCAGTGTAGCATTTTGGGTTACCTTGGTGTCTTCCATTTTCATTTGTCTTGCTGTAAAATGAGCAGTATGTGTCTTCATGGATTGCTGTGTTCGTTGTAGGCAGTTATTAATATCAGACTGCAAGGTGCTCATTATGAGAGCAGCTGATTGGTTTTTAAATTCCACCACATCAAAAACACTTCTGAAAGTAGACAATACAAAAATAAAATGAAGAAAGTGCCTCTAAACATTGTTTCTGAATATCACAAACATAGTTCTAGGAACAATGGAAGAGCTGTTTGTGACGATTTCTGCTCAAAGCACAACATGAATCAAAGAAATACTGAACCTTCTGGGAAAAAGTCATTGCAGATGATTACAAATCTCAGATATGATTCCTTTTTATACTCTAATGTATTATAAAGAATCTTACTGAAGTTCCTCTATGACTTTTGGCATGGTTGCAGCTATTTTTTCCATCTTATCTGATGCATCCCTGTATTCTGTGCACTTCTTTGTCAGGTCACTGATCCTGCCCAGAGTGTAGTCATATCTCTTTATAGTGGCAGTGTGTAACTCCTGTAAACAAACAATAGCATTCATGTTGAAAACATCTGCACACCTTAGTTTGTTCAAAGTGCTTAGAGCAGAAGATTAATTTGTTCAACCAAAGAATGACATGATAGATGCAACCCTTAACTTTGCCTTACTTACCTTGGCAGCATTCAGGTGGTCAAATGTGTATTTTTTCTCCTTCTCGAGGCTGACTAATGTGTTCCTGTGTTCACACTGAATCTCTTCTAATTGTTCTGTCAATATCTTGATTTTCTGAATAAACCAAAGATATGAATGAATGAAAACAGGAGCAGACAGTTTCATCATCATCTCGTCCAAGAGCTCCGCCTAGACAGAACCTTTTTTAAATGATTGTTTACTATTTATAATCACTATATTTGTAACATTGTAGGTTATCTTTACCTGAGATTTATCATTGTAAAGTTTTCTCAGTTCCTCAATTTCTGTATCAAGCTCTTTCGTAGCTGATGATGCATCTTCAAATTCCTTCTGAAGTTTTTGGTTGGCTAGCTCTGAGTTCCTTTGCTCTTGATGCAATTCTTCAGTGATCTTTGCACACTGACTCTGATGAAAAATAACAACAAAAAATGTGAACCCCTGAAATCATAAAAGATTTAGAACTATATAAAATATACCCTTTATTTTTTCAAGGAAAATGAAAATAACAGCACTTGAAATCACAAAGGGTGTATAACTATAAAATCTTACATATACCTTACTTACCTTAACTATACAACTATACAGTCTTTTTCAAATTGTCCCACAGAAATAGAAAAGGTTTGTGAAAATACTGAGGGACAATTTGAAGAGGACTTAAGAACCCCATGGACTGTCCAATAAGAGAAGGATGCAAAATATACCAATTGGATTCTACTATATTTGCATCACAAGTTAGAGTCGCAGAATCTGAGTCTCAAGAGTTTACCTTAAGCAGTGCCAGGGCATTCATCTCACCCATCAGCTCTTTCCTCAGATTTTCAGTCGCTTTCTGTAGATGAAAGAGCATTGAATTAACCCAGACAAAACACTCAATATCTAACATTCTCCTTGTAAACTGTGAGTCATGCAGTATAGTATACACAGCACATGTACATATGTTTCCACTGACCCTGGCCCTCTGTTCTTCCATGAAGGTGAGCCGCTCCTGCTCTTCCAGCCTGGCCTTGGTGGCACTGTGCTGGGCTACAACTTGGGTCACTTCCTCCTTGGCCCCGTCCCTCTGCTCTTCATTCTCACTGATTTTCTGGAGCATTTGCTTCCTGTCCTTATGCATCTGCTTCACTGCTTTCTCACTAACACAAAAACATATGGTAAATAGTAAACAAACAGAAGTGGCCTACTGTATGATGTAGTTGAGGAACAGTCCGCACACTGCAAGGCTCCCTTCAATTCTTTTGAATGCACGAAAGTGACGTTTCGAGCACAATGTAAGCTCTTCATGAAGTGCTCGAAATGTCACTTTGGTGCATTCAAAACAATTGAAGGGAGCCTTGCAGTGTGCGGACTGTTCTTCAACTTTGACTGCTCTTCTGTGCAGCACCTGCCTTAGATAAGGCAAATGGATGTGCGTACTACTGTATAATGTAACAAATGATATCCAACATAAGATGTTGCATGCTCTTCCTCTCTCTTGGCTTTGACACTGTACCTCTCAGAAGTTTTTTTCTTGTAGTATTCCACCTCCAGTTCATACTCCATGTTTTCCTCATGGAGAGCCACAAGGGGTTTACGTTTTGAATGGAGCAGCTCTTCTAAGTGGGAGATCTCTGCTTCCCCATTACATTTCTGGAGATAGCATAACATAACATAATATATGCCACTGGGTGGATGCAGTTATCCAAATAACCTTATACAGTAGTCCCATGAGTGCATGCGTTTTTAGCATGGATAGCCTCAGTGGAAATTGAACTCCTAACCCTGGTAATGTGAGTGCTAAGCTGGACAAATATCAGTAAAGCAGCACTAATAATAATTATTAATGCAAGGAAAGGCATTCCAGTAACTATAATGACTTTTTGTGACATTATTACTTACAGTTTTCTGAATATCTTCTTGCAATGTAGTTAATTGCTCCTTTAATTTCTTTATTTTTTGCATTTCATCTTCAATTTCGATTTTCAATTCCAAAACCTGTAATAAAAGGCATAAAGTTTAATTTGACAACTGCTGTCTACTGTATGAAGGCTACCTTTTATGTGTATTCAGATATGCACAGTGTACTATATCAGTTACCCGGCCATTTAAAGTTGTCTCAAGCTCCTCCATTTCAGGAATACATTGTAGTATGGCTGCACACTCTTTCTCCTTAAGAGCAACCGATCGTTCAGCATCCTTTACTTTAGCACACTGAACTTTCCAAAGTGTCTTCAACTGCTTTAACTCCCCCCTGGAGAGGAAAACAATGTTTCAAGTTGGTGAATTAAAAACAGTCCTTAAATCCAAGGCTTTTTGTCTAAATTATTTTTTTTCATTACAAAGAGCAGAGTGCATTATGTCCACAACCCTCAACTAAACTCTCTTGAATCCAAGATTTAATTAACTCAGCCAGGATTCTTTCTCTCTTTTAAATTTTTCCTAGATATGTGGCATACACTCAGTATCCACCTTCTGAGATTTATCACTGTAAAGTTTTGACATTGACAGCTTTGATTGATAAATCTTAATTTAGGTACACCAAGCCCGTACCAGGTAGGATCCCCCTTTGCCTCCAGAACAGCCTGAATTCTTTGATGCATGAACTCAGAGGTGCTGGAAATGTTCCACAGGGATCTCAATCCATGCTGACTTGATAGCATCACGTAGTTCCTGCAGACGTTTTGCTGGAACATTTATGCTGCAAACATCCCGTTTCACCTGATCCCAAAGGTGCTCTATTGGGTGGAAATCTGGAGACTGTGCACTGGAGTAAACTAAAGCCACTGTCGTGTTCCTGGAACCATCTTGAGACAATGTGTGCTTTGTGACATGGAGCATTAGCCTGCTGAAAGGATCCATTCGAAAAAACTTAGACTGGCCATGAAGAAATGCACCTGGTCAGCAATAATGTTCAGGTACGCAGTGCTGTTCAAATGATGCACAATGTACTACAAGACCTAATGTAATGTGGGTGCAGAAAACATTCTCCACATTAAACATTCCCCACCAGGCCAGATGGATCCATCGATTCAAGATGTTTACGCCAAATTCTGTCCCTGCCATCAACATGTTGCAACAGAAACTGATTTGTCAGACCAGGCAAAGTTTTTCCCTATCTTCAATCGCCCAGTTTGGGTAATCACGTGCCCACTGTGGCTTCATCTTCTTGCTTTTGGTTGAGAGGAGTGAAACCCAGCAGGGTCTTCTGCTGCTGTAGCCCATCTGCTTCAAGGTTCAGCGAGTAGTGTGTTCTGGGATGCCCTTCTGCACACCACTGCTGTACTGAGCTGTGATTTACATACTTGTTGCCATTCTCCTCTGACCTCTCTCTCATCCATAAGGCATTTTCACCCACATAACTGCCACTGACTGGGTGTTTGTTTATTGCCCCATTCTCTGTAAACTCACTAGGACACTGTAGCGTGGAAGAATCCTAGGAGGGCATCCGTTTCTTAGATGCTGGATCTAGCACGTCTGGCACCAACGATCGTTCCACGTTAAAAGTAGCTGGTCATGCCCATTCCAATGTGTATTCGCATAGTAACTGAACCTCTCAAACCCACTCTGTCTGCATGCTTTATACTTATGCTTTATTTATACATTTCACTGTCTGAAGGAGTGGTCTGTTTATTGACCAGGTGTACCTAATAAACTGAGTGTATATGCATTTGTCAGTATGCAGTTTCTGACATAACTATCTCTTGTGCTATAAACTGGTGAAAACTTTTCGCACCTTTTACGTAAAATGTCTCCCGTCTTGGTTTGGCCACTGTGATGGTGCTCCTCCTTTGTTTGTTTGTTTGCATTGCTATTAAGGAATGGGCTTAGATACTCACAATCTGTTGGCCAGCTGGTTCTTTATGCCCCTCAGTACATAGTTCATTGATCCCTTTTCATTGTTGGCCTCCAGCTCCATCTCTTTCAGCTCCTTCTCAACCGCTTTGAGATCATTGTGTGTCTTTGTGTATGCTTTATCGGCCTAAAGACAAATGGAAAAATCATGCTTTCCTCAGATTTCCTTCATAAACAATATTAGAACTTTATATATTGTTATTGATTTAAAAGACCACACATAATCCAGTAGTTGAATCATACATTATCAAAATAAAGTACGGTACTCTGAATCCAATAGAGGTGCCACAGAGAGGCCATCCACTAAAGGGAGTCAAATTCTTCATATTAACAATGTTTGGGCGTCCTGATGGCTCAGTCAGATAGAATGCACGCCATGAAGCTGCTATGTTCTAGGATCAAATTCACCCTGTCGCATGTCCTCCTCTCTCTCAGCCATCATTCCTGTCTCTATCGACTGTCAACTATCCAGTGAAGCAGAAATGCCATAAAAAATATATTTTTAAAGTGTTTTAAAAACACAGTGTCCCAAAACAATCCTCAGTGAGACAAGTGATGCTAACCTTAATGTTAACCATAATGCCACTGAGCTGGTTGAGTTTTGACATTCTAAGTATTGGTCAACAAAGGCCCATTTGTATAGAGATAGAAGTAGAACTTTTCAGCTTTTGGAGTTTTGTTTACAGGCGAGACTGCCCTCCTTGGGCATTTTGGGTTGGTTTTCAAATAATAATATACTTTATTGATCCCCATAGGGAAATTCTCTGTTTGCCTACTCCCTCCTCAGAGAGATCACAGCACAGGGTCAGCTACAGAGCAGCACCCCTGGAGCTGGTAGGTATTCAGTGTCTTGCTCAAGGACACTTGTCAGATGCTCCCAGACACAGGGCCTTGAACACAGGTCTTCTGGTTGAAAGGCAGTCTCTCTACTCACTACGCCACCCTGCTGTGTAATAACATGGTGAAAATGGTTAGGAAAGAAAGGAGCTAGATTCAACCCCATGCAAACACAGTACACAGATGGTTTCCCAGGAAAGTGCACTAGAACACCACTGCAGAACCTCTTGGTGAACCTTTCTTGCCAAATCATAGCTTTATCCTGATGTGAAGTCATTCCATATTTACAAAAAAAGACAGTCTAAATGATTTTAGTAATAATATCTATTTAAAGGCAATTTTAAGACAGATCAATTAAAATGTCCTGCTGAGAGATGCTGTTGTGCCATTTTGTTTAGCTGTCAAGGAATATGAGTCAGTTAGGTCTAGCATTACATTTGTTTTAAATTCTTCTACTGGATAGCATCCTATGTACATTCAGTTATGAGGTAAGATGCACATTAATTGTAATTTTGTTACAATTAATTTGGTTTGGTTGTAAAACAGATTTTTGTAAATTCACAAAACTGGACTGTTTTTAGCTAATATAAAGAGGTAACTTACATGAGAGTGCTTTATTTATCATGGCTTATAAGTGTATATTAAGTGCATAATTGGCCCTTCTTAAATTAAGAATGAAAATTTGATTTTATGGACAACTGTTAATATATACCCTGATTTAGTGTTTGATTTTACTGTTTTAGATGTACCAAAAACCATAAATGAACCTTCCAACTCTGCTTTGCAAACAGCAACAGCAATTTTCTAAGTTTGTGTTGTATATAAGAGATTTTAAATTACACTCCCATTTTATTTTTTGGGGGGCATTTTTGCATTTTTATTTGACAGTTCAAAGTAGAGAGAAACAGGAAAGAGAGGACAACGGTCCTAGGCCGGATTTGAACCCAGGACATTGCGGTTACATGGTACTTGCTTTGGCCCATTGAGCCCACTGAGCCCACTGAGCCACCAGGACGCCCCTACTCTAATCACATTTGATCATATCCCTGCAAACCCAGGTTTCCAGCTTTCCTGCATTTCAAAAAACAAACATGGTAATAGTTTTCTAACAAGAATCAATCAAATTAGAGGCTACCTCAGCTTGTGCGGTGTTAATTTGATTCATGATGCCAGTCTCGAACTCCATCTTTTCTTTTACAAGGGGGGCATGTTTTTTGACAAAGCTGAGGTCCTCGTGTAAGCGCTGGTTCAGAACCTCCATGGGCAACATTTTCTCTTGCGCGTGGTCAAGTTTCTCTCTTCTCAATTTTAGGTGCCATTTCAGCTCAGTGATGTCTCTAATGCAAGCCTCATGTTCTAGGCAAAGGAATATTTTTCAAAAATTAATTATGGCAGTTTTATTATTCAGTGTAGAGCAGGACAAAAGAGTCACAATAATGCACAAAACACAGACATGGCCATGAGGCGTCAATGATAAGCGACCTCTCCACCACTGACCTTTTTGAACGACAAAAGGATACTCTTGTTGCTTCCATAGAGAAATACTGTCAGCTTTGTTCTCCAAAGTTATTTTTATCCTCTTTTCTTTTTGAAGAGCCTCCTCTGCATCCTGGCGATCAGCCTCCAGCCGCTCAATCAGATTCACAACCTCTACAAGGACGTCAGTCATTTCCTTCTGTAGCGGGCATAATGGATCGCTTTCTAGAGGATGGATTCAAAACTTTACAACTCTGGCACACTGTATTATACCATATCATGATTATCAACTCGTTATTAAACAAAAAAATATACTTTTACAAGACTATTTTAGCATTATCTGACTAACTACAATGTGAGGGTGAACATAAACCTAACCCGTGGAGTGGTATTTCATTGGCGGCAGTGAATATTGCATAATTAGATAATAAATTCGCTAGTTATTACGCAGACAAAGTCAGATGTGTGCTGGTGAGTGGGAGCTGCCTAGTACAACATTGATGTGGCCACTGCTGCAAGGAATAAACCTTAAACAAGGTGTAACCCCAAAGCTTCTCCAGGGCACTGTGGAGTAGACGCTTCTGTGCTTTGACTGCTCTTCCTATATGCATGTGCGTAGGGGTCTGTGTGTGCATTTCTATGGTATATCAAAAATTAAGAGAAAATTTTCAGAAATGGCTTTATGTTAATCTACAACAACAAAAATCACCTCTTGTACTAAGTCCAATGCCTTCGATGTATAACTCTGTAGATATCATTGATTCAGCATCTGAGTCACTGGGATGAAATCTGTTAAAGAAGGAATTTTTAATTTTAATTTAGACTTGTATCATATTCCTAGGTCATAGTGAATAAAATATAAAGAAATAGGAAATAAAAAAACAATATGAAACTTCACCGTAAAGTTTTGCTGTATTGGTGCTTGTCCTGATCCACCTGGGGCTGGAATTTTCCGGACTGGTACAAAAGGAAAAACAAAACAAAAAAACACTAAACCCAACATATTTTCCAGTGAGATTAGATTTTCACTCCTATCAGGAAATTACTCTTAAAATCTCTTACAGGTTTGATCACATCTGACATCAACAGTTTACCTGTTGACACCAATTCTCCACCTTCCTCTTCAGCTCTTGGATATGGTAAATGGCTTTGTTGACACATGGTGAGGGAGTGCTAACCAAGGCACAACTGCGACGTCTACCGGGGCAGACTGCTTGAAGATCTCCTTGATCTTGAGACACAAAATATTGCCAATTGTAGATCAAACTTAAAATGTACTGTATCATGCAGAAACATTTGCTTTCAGAGATGTAATAAAAAGACAAGCAGTGTTTCCTATCCATAATGGTACAAAGCCCTACTAATATTTTATTGTAAATAACACATTGTAGGGGAATCTCTTGAGCTCAATGGAAATATCAGGAAGGAACAGACCATATTTGAAACAAATACTCAACCTCCTTCATTCATTTTATTTTCAAAAGTAATTAATGAAATGTATTTGGCTGTGAAAGACAGTCTGTGATTCTCTATACTTTCCCTTTGCTTCCTGTTGCACAGAACCTTCACTGTATTGGAGACATCAATGAAAGAGCAGAGGCAACAACTAATTGGAGCATCCCAAGACAAACCCAAGGGCACCATTCTTAGTGGTGGAAGGACGCCATCTGGCTGAAAACAGGTGAAAAACACAATTGATGCAGATCCCGTTCATTCTGCCTATACTTGGAGACTTTTTTGAGAAATACTGATTTTTTTGCTTTGTGGTGCTTTCTAGTCCAGGTGGCTTAATTGGGTGCATACTGTGTAACCGCAACATCCTTTGTTTGAATTGGGCCTAGGACCATTATCACATGTAATCCCCCTCTCTCTACCAATCTTTCTTGTCTCTCTCTGTCTCTCTCTACTGTGTCTATCAAATAAAAGCAAAAATGCCAAAAATATCATCCTAATACTATTGAAAACGTCACTTTGAAGTCAGTCTCTGAATGATGTACTATGCCAGGCCTAGAATTAGTAGAGTGAGTGCTATCAATATGCATTAATGGAGTTTGGCAAAATCCTGTATTACTGTATGTGAACATCATCTGGGAAGTTTGGGACAGAGTGAAACTTTACAGTTGTACCACCTGCCCAGGAACTACAGATGAAATTGAGCTTTTACTAACTGTCCATTGTCCCTGTACCTTATTTCAGAGTATTTGAAAATGAAGTTTTATTCTTTGTGTGTGTGTTGAGGCATTGCGGTCCTGGAAGTATCTCACAGGTAGCTTCAATTCCAGAAAGAATATGTGATTTAACCAGTGATGTAGTGAGTAAATAAAAAGGTAGGTAAACTATGGCCTGCAGTCAGTCTAAGGGGCATTTTTGGAGTGCAACTGACAGATG
>OMLI01087960.1:11047-29070 GCA_900302605.1 Rondeletia loricata
AAACCGCATCACTTCCTGTGCGGCAGAGGATTTTTCCCAGGAAAGAGCTACCAGACACCGGGTGTTTAGAACAGGAAATGGAAAAGCTTTCATGAACTGGATATAGGTTGGATCACTGTTGTGTTACATCAATCGGCGATAGAGATTAGCAAAACACACATTTATTTATATAAAAATAAATAATAAATAATAAGAAACTCCAAAATGAAGTGTTACTAAAAAAAAATCTACCCAAGTAGATAGAAGAAAGTAGAGTAGATGTAACTAGTTACTTTCCGCCTCTGTCTGGATGTACAGTACATGATACACAACGTCATGGTGACAGTCTTGTTCCTACAGCCTGGGGTCAGCCAGCCGAGCCAGTGTTCTTTCATCATCAGCCAGCTGAGCGATCTAAGCTGCTTTGACATCAGTCCTCTCCCCATCTGACACCTTCCAGTTCCCGCTAGCCTCCTAAAACCTGGCACACACAAGGAACTCCTCCCAGGGTTAACGCAGCCTGCCACGGACCGCCATTACCCCCAACCCAAAGGATAAAAAGTTAAATTTTCCGAGTGAGCAGCTCCTGTCAGATGCATTAACGCAATGATTCATACACAGTGCGACGGCTGTGTTGGTACGTACACTACGCTCGACGGCGAACGCATCTTTCCCGCCGTGAGTCAGACGCGGCCGCTGCCTCTCGGACATCGAGCTTGTCAGAACGTCTGAGCGGTCGCTGGCGTGACTGGTGTCGCCGACCGACACGGACCCAGAGAGCAAAGGGAAATTGACCGGCGCTAACCGGGCAGCGGCTAGTGTGATTATGAGTCGTGAGTGTTTGTGTGTGCGTATGTTTGTCGGTGTGTGCGTGTGTGTGCTTGTTTTGCTATCTTTGTATTTCAAGGTTCATACTGAAGGCATGATACACTCACATTAATGTTTCTCCCTTAGAGTGGAAGAGGCTCCAATATTAGAACATCCATCTTTGTTTTCCGTCTAATAATACTCACTGACCTTACCTTGACAGCCTCCCATGACACATCAGCAATCCATTTATAGTCAGAGAGCTCTGAAAAGTGAATTTGAAATAGATTCACGTCATTGGGTTTAACTGGATTTGTCTGGCCCAGTGGAGCCAACTGGACTGAAAGACAAACAACAATAATGATATGATACTTTATTCTCTAAACTCTAATTGCAGTAAGGTCAGAGGTCAGCTACAGAGCACTTTGACAGGATGGATGCTCACCAACACAATTGCCTGAACATATGAACACATATCCTGTACTTATTCAGGGGAGACATGAGTATTAGCACCATTAGCCTATTTTCCACTACAAGGTCAAACAGGGCGTATGCAAGTGAATTTCCCTAAATAGAGGCCATATTGGTCCTTAGCTCTTGGCGGCTGTGAGCAGGTGATTGCGTTTCTAAACTCACGACTTGGCCGTCTTAACATTATGGAATAGACATGGTTAATTTCTGTGCTGTTTCTGACTTGGAACTGATTTCGCCACTGTTCAGTCTGATCAATTTTGTGTTTAGATAATGTCAGCTTGTTAGCTAGCTAACCATATCTGGTCAGCTAACCATCACTGTCTTGTTGTAAACACATCTGATTAGCACACTAGCTAACATAGAAGTTAGTAGAAGCTAGCATCAGCATTGGCTAGTAGTCGCATGTTCACATTAACATTGGTTGCTTTGCTAAATTTGCCTGCTAACAGTTTGTTCAGGTTAACTAAGCTGACTCTCCTCAAGCTACAACTCAGAGTGTTTTGGAGTAGAGACTCGGGCTAAAGACAAGACAGTTTACTGAGTCACAGTAACCTACATCTGAAACAAATCTACCTTATCAGACTATTCACTTTTACTGAGAACGTTACTGAATGATCTACAGCCACACCACAACAAGGTATCTCTCTTTTTCTGGCTCGGTTGTTATATATTTAGCCATTATTTGGACCCAGCTAATTAAGGTGCCAGCTGTGGTTGCTGGAAAATTTGCGATGTAACTGCAAAGCCTCTAAAGGAAACTTCTGTGATTCTTTATGAAGCTTGTTGTAAACAGGAATGACTCAACAAAGGTTGTCAAACTTATAAACACGGTTAAGAACATTTGAAGTGCGTCAAATCTCACATAGCTCTACTGTAGAGAAGCAGCCATTTATATTCTGAACCTTTCCCCTTCCTCTGCCAAATAAGGTCGCCGGCATGGATGAGTCAGCAAGTTAAACCCTGCTGTCACACTCTACTTCCCTTTATTCACCTCAGCGACAATCGACTTTCAGCCTCTATCTCTCTCTCTCTCTCTCTCTCTCTCTCTCTCTCTCTCACCTTTCAATCTGTCTCCTTGCTTCACTCTCTCCTTCTGCCTCTCTCTCTCTCTCTCTCTTCCCTCACATGGAGATTATATTCCTTGATATTCAGAGAGAAAAGACGCTGGGGAGAGAGAGAAGGGCCTCACCGCCACTAGCAAACTGTCAGAGAATCCAAAGCTGACCTCAATTCTCAGCGTCCCGTCTTACTATTTCTCTCGCTCTTTTTTGCCCTGAGAAGCGCTTCAGAGAGCAGCGGGAGAGGCGAGGGTCTGTCCGCCCGCCTGGTGAACATCAGAGGACATCCAGACGTACTCGAACCTCAACCCAGCCTGAAAGTGTGAGGGAGCATGTGTGTTACGACTGAGAATCATTTGAGCAATAACTGAGGCTGATGGTGTAGTAATACTAGAATCATCTGTGAGTGCATTTTGGACTTTCAGGCGTTCATTTCATGTTAGTTTGCGCTTACATTTTGCACAGTGATCAAATATAATCATAAAAACAAAGCAAAGAGATGGAAATTCATTATTTTTATGGGTGAGATCCCCCAAAAAAGTAAGAAACATATAAACCCAAACACAGAGTGGTCAGAGAGCATTGTGATAGCTGAGGTTGATAGAATACATTCATAATTTGTGAGACATGCTTTTCATTTAGCTAACAAACGTAATAAGACAACGTAGCTATAGCAGTATCAGTAACAGCGTATGGCAAATAAATGAGTTTCCAAATGAATATGGCCACCCTTTATGAAAGGATAGGAAATGTTTTATTACACGGTATCACATCATTACAATAGGGGGGTTTTATGGATCTGATGAGAAAGGGAGCGAGAGAAAAGCTGCAATTATTCAGCAGGCTCTGATTCACAGTGCGAATCAAACTCAGCTGTATTTTACTACCGGCTGTCACTGCACTTCCAGACTGGATGATTGCGAATAAGTCAGCAGTGACAAGTTAAAAACCATTTTCATGCACTTGACCTTGATTAAAAACTCAGTCAGTACACACAGACACTTGTACGTTGCAGTATGCGGTTCATCTTTATTCATTTATACTGCCAGTCAGAGTTGTGTGTGACGATTGGTTCGACTTTGAAGTGGAGCGTTTTTTCCCTTCAACCGAGTTTACACTGAATGTATCAAATATGAGGATCAGGATGCTGATCTCAGCGTTCATATTTAGATTATTCTGTGTATTTAGTTTTTGTTGCAGTTTGTTTTCCCTTTCCCTTTTTACACCCATTGCAGCCTGACCATCCTGGTACGAGTTTTTCCTTGTTCTCATTGGTTTGGGGTGTCGCTTTTTATTTTATGTGTTAAAACGTGATTAAAGGCTATACAAATAAACTTGACTTGACTTAACAGAGACATGGATTATGCAGAAAAGGACTCAGTATTAGGATGTTACTGTTTTTCACACTCGGTGTATGTGTACAAGTGGAAAATGCAATGCAACCTAATCTAAGCTGTGCAGATCTCTGTTGGTTCCTACTCTGTATGTGCGCATGGAACCGCCTCCCGAGTGACACTGTCACTGCATGACCGCTCATGCTGTGAGAGGGATCGGCACGAATTGGATTTTGAAATCCGAGTCACGGGCGACGGCGCGGAGGTCGGCGCGGTCTCATGTTTGAATAATGGTGTTTGTTATCTTTGAAATCAGATTGCCCCCACCTGATCGATGAGTATACTCTCAGAAAGCTCTCGGGAAGCCACGGATTCGCCGAGCTAATTCACCGGGCGAGGCTCTCCAAAGCCATCGGGAGGCGTAGAGGATTGAATCAAGGCTCCTGATATTAGCATAGAGGCAGGAAGCGAAGTTGGAGCTAAAAGCATCACTGGGGTGTTTGTGTGTGGGGGGGAAGCAGAGCCTTGAGGCTTAGGGATCAATGTGCATTATATTGAAGATACATACCCAAGGAGGATCTTAGCCAGCTTAGGGCTCTCGTGATAATGCCTATTGCTGAAGGTGACACAGCAGCATCGCAGCGCTCTCAAAAGGAGCTTGAGGCTTTAAGCCGAGGACAGACGACATCTTCAGAGGTCGTACCTCATTTTGGATTCCAGTTCAGACTTTCTGTTTTTTCTTGGCTGATACATTTCAGATAGAATTTTCACGCTGTATATCTATAACTCCTCCAAAGTCAGTTGTTTGTGAGACATTTATATTATATCCACGCAAGAGAGAGTTGGCTTTTTTTTTGCTGTCCCAATTACTCAAGCAAACAACTTGGCTAATAGAAGTTTTTGACCCAGTTAAGGAACGCAACAGTGAAAGCCTGAAGCTTATGATTTGTCATCGTCTTCCTTCTGTCGACAGCTAGGCGAGGAGGCCGCTTTAATTCTTAACTCCTCGCTGCTTGGTTAAGGATTTCCAGTTGGGTTTTACACGTATTTCAAGGATACATACGAATAGCGTGACATCTTCTGCTCACGTTTTAGCCTCACATGCAAGACAGACAGGAACAACAGACAGGAATGGCATCACGTCATTTTCTGACGTTTACGCGATGGATTTCAAAAACTGCCTCCCAAACATCGGTCAGGGTTGCCAGATTCAGACAAAATCCTAAATTTTTTTGTTTTTATGTGTATGTGAAAGAGATCAGCTTTGAACTCTAGCCTCTCATCCAGGTTATCAGAACTTCTACCAGTCAGCTCCACGTAGAATAGAATAGAATAGATCACCTTTTTATGCCGCTAGCGAAATTTGCTATGCACATAAACAGAATCAGCAGCGCAAGAAAACAGACACAGTAAGTATAGTGCATTACATATACAGTACATACATCATTACATAAATCACACAACAGTTCATCCAAGTGGGCTTAATGACCATCTTTAGGCCTACCGTGTCTCAGCCAGGGCATATATCTCCGGTAAACAGGATAAAGTAAGGGAGGATAAGTTCAGTTTCTAACATATTCGGTGCTGTTTTTTATGTTCACTTGTATACAGACATGTAACAGGGGAGATGAGGGAATCTGTTAATTGGTTAACCTGTTAATTGGCTCCAGTGTGTTAGTATTCGGAGGTGTTCGAAGCGGCGTCGCAGGTACTAGTGTATAAATAGAGTATGAAAATAGGAGTGAAGACAGACATGTTAAAGAATTGTCAGGTAAATGTGTGATGTACCACCAAACAAAATGTGCAAAAAGGTTTAAAGAAATGACGATGGCAGTAAGACAAAAATACTATTTTAGCATATTTGTGACAGATCGTTTGAATGAGACTGCACTGAAAGTTTCAGACGTACTAATTGTGTAATCGTTCACACTGGATCTTATTATCGTGAGAGAATTTGATCTTAGAGAGAAATGTTAAATTCTTTCCAAAATGAGATGCATGCCATTTAAAAAAATATGACAACCGCAGTTACAAAACGATTGCTGGCATGAACGTAAAGTCATTATTATAGAAATGATTAAAGTTCAGTAAAGATGACTAAAACATCAGGTAACAGTTTTATTTCCAAAATGGAAATAAAACCATTCATAGATACATTTTTTAAGACATTGAAAAGACAAAGGCAGTGATTAAAAATATTGATTGTCATCCAATTGTATATCAGCGCATAGACAGAAACACTAAATAGCTTTCCATGTATTGGTTTGTCTAATTGGTTGATAATAATGCATATTGCACTAGTTTATCTGTTTGTCAATTTAATTTGAGTCCTCTCATATCAGAGGCAATTAATCAAACTCCACAAAATATGTACCGAGTTGAATGAATCGACATAATTACTTTCAGGTCTTCTACCTGTACTAGCTAAATAAAGCAAGCATCCGCAGCAACACACAACAAGCTCATTCTAATTAGGTGCTGAATAATTTGTGTGAACTGGCCTGACCTTGGAGATCAGCTAACGGATAAATCGTTCGATGAGCGTGGCTGTAACGAAGCGTCACCGAAATGACCTCAGCTCAATAACGCTTCTGATTGACAGCTGTGTTTGGGACTGAGGGCAGAAGGAGGCTCATTTTCACCTTTTATTTGTGAATATTAAACCCAAACATTCGTCCTTGGATGTACAGAGGTTTTGCAGAGCTCTGTATTGCTTTAAGAAAGTCTGCATTAATACCTTTTGTCTCTCAGAGACGCATTTAATGAGAAGGCAGGCAGGCTATTTTTAGATCTTGCCTTTAATGTAAGCACACACAGGGATCAGAAGAACCAGACTTACCCTGAAACAACCTCTGAGCCCTGGGCGTCAAAATTATGCCTTCAAAGTAACGTGTGATACCTTATCGATCCCCGTAGGCAAACTCTCTTTTCGCTTGTCTACATGGAGGTCAGAGGTCAGGGGTCAACTACAGAGCAGGTCTGTCTTTTATAGAGCTTGGAGCTTGTAGGGATTCAGTGACTTGATCAAGGACACTTCACTTTATTTAATTGAAACAACAATAGGTAACAGTCAATAAAGCATGTATCAAGTTTCCATTATTAATCCAAACAACTGAGCAGATAAAACCAGACAAAAATAACAGTAAAGTGGCGTCCTGGTGGTTCAGCGGTTTAAGGTACGCACCATGTAACCACGACATCCTGGGTTTGAATCTGGCCTGGGACCTTTGTTACATGTCATCCCCCTTTCCTGTCTCTCTATCAACTGTGCCGTCCAATAAAGCAGAAATGGCATAAAAATACAAATAAATATAAAAACGGCAAAAAAAGATAAACACAATACATTAGTAGACCTCCGAAAACAATTACAATTAGCCTCCTAAGCCTCAGACTGTGTACACCGGAAACAACTACTTCTTTGTACTTGTTTATTTAGCAGTATTTGCATTTAGCACCTTTACCTGAAATGCATGACATTGCATCATGCATTAGCATCGCGTTACAAAGTGTCCCTTGCGTTGCCCTTACTAATATTAATATGTATAACAACATAATGTGGTGGTGAAAGTAATAAAAGTAACGTTATTTACTTTTTAATAACATTAATTAATAGCAGTCCAAGTAATATGTAGTGGTAAAAAGCTTTTGCCTGTATCACCATCATCAGTGCGTGTTGAAAAGCTGATAGCGCTGACCAGTTTATCTGCAGCAGGGGACAGACAGTACAGTCCTATACAAGGACTCTTCTGCAGGAGGGACATACAGGCTCTTCTGCAGCAGGGACATACAGGCTCTTCTGCAGCAGGGGACATACAGTACAGTCCTATACAAGGGCTCTTCTGCAGGAGGGACATACAGTGCAGTCCTATACAAGGGCTCTTCTGCAGGAGGGACACACAGGACAGTACTATACAAGGGCTCTTCTGCAGGAGGGACACACAGGCTCTTCTGCAGCAGGGGACATACAGTACAGTCCTATACAAGGGCCCTTCTGCAGGAGGGACAGACAGTACAGTACTATACAAGGGCCCTTCTGCAGCAGGGACAGACAGTACAGTACTATACAAGGGCTCTTCTGCAGGAGGGACAGACAGTACAGTCCTATACAAGGGCTCTTCTGCAGCAGGGACATACAGGCTCTTCTGCAGCAGGGGACATACAGACAGTACAGTACTATACAAGGGCTCTTCTGCAGCAGGGACATACAGGCTCTTCTGCAGCAGGGACAGACAGTACAGTACTATACAAGGGCCCTTCTGCAGCAGAGGTTTTGTTCCTCTCAAACCGCAGCCCGTTCTGCCAGCTGAGCGCTCTCGTCTCCACACGTCCAAATTAAATCGGTTTGTTTTCAGGCGAACCGCTCGTCTCGAGTCGACAGATTGTACACGGTAGACCTTACACTCTGATGCCAGTGTTATGTCTCTGAGGTGGCTCCTTCTCTCTCTGTCGGTGGTGGGCCAGCCTGCCGCACCGTCGCTTCGACTTGTTACCCAGTGTGCTCTAGAGTGATTGCTTATGACGTTCTGCGATCGCTCTCCGTGATCTCTGGCACGCGACCGCACGCACCACCCCGAGCTGCCTCGGGTTGTTAGAGCACGCTCCGCTAAAGATATAGTGCTTATCTGGTGAGCCAGAGGAAGCTATGAGACCTAAACTCCATATAAAGCCAGTTATCAGTTCCAACACAATGAGCCAACGAACATCGTGATGAAAGTGACTGTTGAAATGATATTACCCTTATGAGACTTGAGGAAATAATTGCAATTATGGGCATTTTTGACTTAATGTATTGTAGATTTTTGATGAAATCTTTCGGGTAGGATTTATGATTAAGGATTATTCTTATCATACAAGGCTTTGTGTCATTTGTCATCACACATGGTTCTTGGTAGATAAATAGGCTGTTGCGGGGATCAAACCTGTGATCTTTGGATTTTGGGACGGTCACTAAACTCTAGGTCATAAACTCCTTTAGGGCTTTTTAAAACTAGTGTGCATATCGATTTATCTGCTTATTTATATTATTTATACCGTTACTTATATGATCTTTGTCTGCACAAATAAACAAAGGCAACCTAAGCGGTGGGTGTGGTGACCTGCATGGTGTGTGTGTGTGTGTGTGTGTGTGTGTGTGTGTATGGATGGATAGTCACCTCGTCCTTGTGCCAGCCTCAGAGGTGATAAATGTGGCCTGTCCCCGCTCGCTCGTCGCCAAGGCGAGAGTCTGTGGAGGCTGCCTTCCAATGATAATGGTGGCGAACGGGTGATAAAGCACAGGAGTGATGTACCTGCAGCCCCATGTACCCTGGGAGATTTTCTTAGATATACAGGGGAGTGGGACCCGCCTCACACCACCTTAGCGTCCTCTCTCCATTTCGCTTCTAGCACATGAAAAGCTCTTCCCTGGTTTCTATCCGGTCTGTCCAAATCCTTCAACCGTTGCTATGGTTTTATATTATCACTTCCTGTCCTACCTTATTCCACACTCGCTGACATATACCGGTTCAGACTAGACTATTGGTATCTTCACATCAATTCAGTTCAGTTTTAATAAATTCAGTTTGTAGACAGAGTATGAAGTAAAAATAGAAATGATAACTGATCAAATTTCCCCACGAGGATCATTAAAGTTTCATCTAATCTAAAAGCACACACTGTTACATAATGGCACAATAAAACATATAATAACCACAATATACACCATACAGACTTTCAGCTGATAAGGCCAGACAGGGAGTCAGTATAGTGCAGTAAAAGTGTCTCATCGGTGCAAACTACACAGACCGTATACGGGTAGGACACGCTACATCATGTAGACCTTCTCCTTCACCATGCAGTCCAACAGGAACGTGTAACTGTGTGGAGGTTTGTGATGGCGAGCAGGGAAATGGCTTCTGGTTGCTCTAAATGGAAAAATGAACTACCTGTAGCCATTTAGTTTTCTATTTACCCAATTAAGTTGTTGCTCAATACCAATCCATCTATAAAACAGAAAGGATTAGACAATCAAAAAGAAAAGAAATGAGGAATCCCTAAGCTACCAGCAAAACCATGAAGTCCATATCACGTTCCCAGTTCTTAACCCACTTGTTGCTTGGTTATTTAACATTTTAGACACTTAGCTGACTCTTTTACAGGACACATGGCTGCTGATGGACACATTTACACTTTAACCACTAAGCTGGCTCTTATCCAGATGAACTTACAATGAGTGAGCAGGTAGTTCAGTGTCTTGCTTCAAGGTCACGTTGACACACCGGCTCTTGCGGGGATTGAACCCGTCACCTTTCTGTTACAGAACAGTCTTTCGGAGCACCCGGCCGGCCGGCCACCCTCGACCATATAGAAGCAGTCCGCTGTATTGAACAGGGCTTTCTCTTCTTCTCCTACCTAAGATGTTTTCAGAGCTTTCCAAGGACAACTCTGCTCCAAACAGCTCCCCAGTTTCACTGATGAGTCAGTAGTGTTGTGAAGGACCAGCACAGACAGCTCAGTGTGAAACGTGACTCAGCTGCTTTAGCACGAGGTGTTTTCATCTCTTCAAGGTCTTATATTGATGGAGACTTTGTGTAGGAGTTGAAGCACAGCCACTGATCTTTTAAAGCATCACAACGCCAAGTTGGAACCGTTAAATGACCTTTAAGAAGTAGGCAAGATGTGGATGTGAAAATGTTCTCTCACTTTTTCATCACAATTTGTCATTGGCAGCTTTTCTTTAGCTTGCAGGAGAGAAAAACAGCGCCCACACTGAACCCTGATCGGGTCCCGTTTTCTACCTCAGTGACGCTGTTCGGTTCCCATCAAGACATTTTCCAAAGCGATATCGTCAGACGTTAGATGTGTGTTAGAAACTGGTGTTATTCAAACAGCACAGAGAGATTAGGTGATTATCCAATCCAAGAATACCAAGTGGACACATGTTCATGTGGAGAACTTTCGTCCCACGTTGTCTTGGAGAGAACAGTTTGAGATGGGCTTTGTGCTTTGTGCTTGACGTTTTGTGATAAATTAAGACACACAGCTAATCATTTTGGTGAAGCAGGGACCCGCTGGTCGGCAGCCCTGGGACTGGTGAGGACGGGTGACAGATGGGAGAGCGGGAACACAGAGTCCTAGAGCTGGTCCCGCTGTTTTCTCTCTCTTCCTCTATCACTTTTTCTGCTGCAATATCTCTCCCTCTCTCTCTCTCTTGTTCTCACTTTCCTCTCGCCTTTTTGCTCTTTCTTTCGCTTGATTTTGTATCTCTTTCTGTCGTTTTCGCTCTCTTTAGATCTCTCTCGATCTCCTGTTTCCTTCTCTCTCTTTCACTCTATTTCACTGGATCTATCTCTCTCGTTCTCCTCTCTCCTTTTAGATCTATCCCCTCTCGTTCTCTTCGTTTGGTCCCTCCATCTTTCTGTCTTTCACTGAATCTGTTTATTCTTCTTTTCTCTCCTTTCTCGCTGTTTCACTAAATATCTCTCTTGTTCTCTTTCTCTCCTCATACCCTAGCTCTCTCTTTTTCATCCTTGCTTTCTCTCTCTCTGTTGTTCTCTCATTCTCTCCATCACTCAGTCTTAATACTCTTGCTCTCTTTCTTTCTCTATCTCTGTCCTTGTTTTTGTTTTTACTCTCATTCTAAAACCTTATGCTCCTCTTGCTCAATGTCACACTATCTCTTTCTCCTCATTCTTCTCTCTCCTTCTCTCCCTCGTTCTTGTGTTTCTCCTTCGCTCCTCTCTTATCAATCTCTCAGATTTTCTCCTCCCTCTCTCTCTCTCTCTCTCTCTCTCTCTCTCACCATGTGCCTCCGGCTCCACAGGGGACACTTTCCATGCGTCCTTCTTGTCCTTCAGTACTGAACACACACACACACACACACACATGCAAGTGGAAATACACATACTGTAATAATAATAATTGTATTTATATAGCGCCTTTCTTAAAACAAGTTTACAAAGCGCTTCACAACCAGTAAAAAACAACAGACAGATCAAATGAAGTACAAAAACAATTAGGTTATATAGAACAAAGTAAAAGAAAAAGGTACACAGGAGTATATTACTGTAAAAGTACATAAAACAATGCAGGTTATAAAACAGTAGAAAGACAGCAAGTAACGTGCATATAAAAACAGGTAAATGCCATCAATGTGATCAATAAAATTACTTAAAAAATGTATTCTAAAACTCACAGGTAGCCAATGTAAAGAAGATAAAATAGGGATAATGTGATCAAGTCTTTTAGCTCCAGTTACAGTTAAGAGCCTATAGCAGCAGCGTTTTGTACCAACTGGAGCCGTGACATTGACTAATGGCTAAGGCAGGAATAGAGAGAGTTGCAGTAGTCCAATGGTGAGGAGATAAAAGCATGAATAACCTTTTCTAGGTCACTGTAAGATAAGAGCGGTTTGATCTTAGCAATATTTCTGAGCTGGAAGAAACACGATTGGCCCGCTCTCTTAACCTGCTCTTCAAAAGTGAAGTCAGAATCAAAAACAACACCTAGATTTGTAGCATAGCATTTAGTGAGCTAATGGAGTTTTGTGGACCAAACAAAACCACTTCAGACATTTAGCTGTAAAAAATGTTGAGACATCCATCATTTGACGTCAGAGAGGCACTGATTCAGAATGGTCAGGCTCATGGTGTCATTTGGTTTCATGGGGAGATACAGTTGTGTATCATCTGCATAACAGTGGAAGGAAACATCATATTTCTGAATTATGTGACCAAACTGAAGAGAATCGGACCCAGGACAGAACCTTGGGGAACACCACATGTAATATGTGCCGTAGACGATGAGGAGCTATCTACAGTAACAGAGAAGGTTCACGTAAGATAACAGTTGATTTGAGACCACTTTCTCTAAAATCTTGGACAGGAAAGACAACTTGGAGATGGGTCTATAGTTGTTTAGTATGGAGGAGTCCGAGGTGGGTTTCTTAAGAAGTGGTTGAACCGCAGCATGCGTGAAGCAGGAGGGAACAGAACCGCCAGATAATGAGCTATTGATAATTCAGAGGATGATAGGGGCCAATGGTGTCAAAGACTGTAGGAGCCCAGACGCACCCGGAGGACACACACTCAGACTCCCCACTCCATCGCACAGAAACAGGTACATACTGTATGCACACACACACACACACTTCCACACACATCATACATGCACAGACACATAGCGGGAAGAGCAGTACATTTTGTTCTCGTTTCTGCGACACCCACACACAACCTCGTCCACACACCCACACACAGCGCCGCAGATACTCTCCGACACGTTCTCCTCACTCTTTCACACGCTCTCCAGCTTCTAATGCCAGCCTTTACGTAACTCCGCGCAGTCTGATCCACCGCGTGGCCTCGCTATCCATGACTTTTGAACTTCTCGCTGATCCTATTCAATCTCGACTCTTTGTGCTGCTAAGCAGAGCAAACCTTCTCCTGCTTTGAAATTAGCCCCTGGGCCTCGGCTGACCTAAAAACTCCCTTTTAAGCTCTGATGAGTTCGCACGGTTAAAGTCTGCCGCCAGCTCTCCACACTCATGGCAGCATTGTAACTATACAGGTTTTGGACAGTAATGGATAGTATGGTGTAGAGCAGTGTCTTAAAACTTAAACCTCCCCTAAAAAGATACGTATTGGACCACAGATGCCCATTTGAGGAAATTGTGTGCAAAGGAACCCCGTCTATTGCATT
Organism: Rondeletia loricata; assembly: GCA_900302605.1. Classification (NCBI taxonomy): domain Eukaryota; kingdom Metazoa; phylum Chordata; class Actinopteri; order Beryciformes; family Rondeletiidae; genus Rondeletia; species Rondeletia loricata. The sequence continues at coordinate 24,375 of OMLI01087960.1, forward strand.
GTTGTGTTGTTAGGTGTGATTTACTGAACGATATGCCTGTCTGTATTGTAGGTGGGGAGGTAACCACACCGGGAGAGTGGAACCTGTGATCCAAACAAACAGTCATCTTTATTCATTCTCTCACTGTGCAACGTCTAGGGAGTGAAATACAGTAATAGGGGAATTTAACTAGCCCTTATTTTGCTGGGGATCCCCTATAATCATAATCATAATCATTAATCATAATAATTCACTTTATTTATTCAGCACTTTTCAAACCAAGAAAAATACAAATTCAACAAAACAGAAAGATCCTTGGGGGGAAAAGTAGTTAAAATAGTCCAGGCATAGAGATAAAACAAAAGGACAAAATAAAAACAGAACCCCTTAAATGACCCCTGGTGCTCCCTGGACCCCAGTTTGGGTCCAGTGCTATTTAGAAGTGTGGTCCTGTATAGCTCAATGGTTAGAGCAAGGCACTAACATTACCAGAGATATTTGTTCCACTCCTCACTAACTGAGACATCGTAGATTCTCCCTATTTGCCAAATGAAGCGAAATACAAAGCCGAGCCAGGGAAAGCTGGATTCACCACCATTAGATCTTTTGCAAAGTTGCCTTGTGCAGCTTTAAAACACTGGCATTGTAGTGTTTCAGCGTATTCCCGTGCTGAGACTCTGAGCTCGTCCTCTTGCGTTCCAGACTCCACAGCTGGCAGCGTTTGATGACACTAAAAGGCTTTTGGGAACGGCAACTGTCTCACGCTGCTACACAGCAACTTTGTCACAATCAGACAAGCTAATTAGCCCTGCGCGCCGAGATTAGCCACGTGGTGGGAGAGGAGAGGCACAGCAACGTGAGCTGTGCAACAGAGAACATGGCATCAATTACAAAATAATGTCATTTGCAATAGTCCATAGATGAAACGTGTATCTGTCTGATTTGGAAGCTGCTTGATATTGGAAAATACCAAACAAACGCAGTGAGGAAGCTGTGTCCAAGTCTGTAATGAATGCTTAAGAATAGGGTACGCCAGTGGATAGATAGAGCGTCCCGTAAGCAAAAGCTCACAGGTATGGTCCCTGCAACAGCCATGTTTCCTGTTAAAATGTCCTTGAGCACTCAGACACTCAGTCCCTGCTGTACCTGCTCACTTGTAAGTAGCACTGAAGAGGAGGGTGAGCTAAATGCCTCAAATGTAAAATGACCTTCATTTTGTAATTAGAGTCTCAGTAAGTGCAGTGTAATTAGACTCAATTAAACTAGATTTGACACAGCTGGTTCTGTTGCTCTCAGCAGGCCCATCTTTCACCAACCATGACTACGTTAGATTCAGTTGTGCCATGAGAGAAATAAAGCAGTGTGAATAGAGAGGAAAGCAGCACTCCGTCGCCCCTTCTTCCCTTTCTTTGGATGTATTGTTAAGTGAGTTGTTTCAGCATCACACGCTCCAGACAACCACACTGCATCCGCACATTGTAACCCAACGGGGGAAAGTACTTAGCTTTTGTTAGCATTAATTGACATTTCAGTATCAGTGCTAATGAGAAGGTGAGAGTGGGTCACGGTGGCAGGAGCGTAGGAAGATATATCTAATAAAAGCAACGTGTCATGATGTTTTAATTTGTAGCCGCAGACTATGAAGTTTAAAAAGTTTTAATTTCAAAAGTTCCTCTGTTCAGCTTAAGGGATATATTATCCCTGAAACAATGAATTATTCACCTTAAGAGCCTTCTCAGTTTCTGTAAAGATCACATAGTTGTTAATGATAATAATACATAAGACATGATATTACTTCTTGTGAGCATTATTGCAGGAATTAGATGCAAAATAACCCGTCAGTGTTCTGCTTTACTGATGCATACAGACGCCTCATTAATAATAACCCTATGATGCTTGATGCCTCTGCACAGGGAGGTCAGAGGTCAGAGGTCAGGGTCAGCTACAGAACAGCAGCCCTGGAGCTGATAGGGATTCAGTGTCTTGCTCAAGGACACTTCAGCAGGACGGATGTTTGCCGACACCGCATGAGGCCGCCATTTTTGATTGAAGTCTACACGCATATATTCTGATACTTGTACAGGGTAATTTTTACCCTGATTAAGGCCAAAACACGGTTTATAATGAGTCTTTCTTCATTACTTATTCACCAAGTGCTGCTGATTTTAATTTTCTTTTTGGCTTAAATCATTCAGAAACATGCCATGAATCTGATGAGGAGGAGGCAGGTACTGTTGGAAACATAAGCATTTGGAGTGCTAACTCCATACTACAGACCACATATCATATTATGTTATATGTTACACAATTAAAAGACTTGGCCCTGACATGAAAAGCCTTGGGGTAATGCATCAGTAACATGCCAACAAGTCTGAGTCATTTGTCCGCCACACTAATAAAACAGCAAGATGCCTGTTTACTAATTAGCGATCCTCCTGCTCGATATGAGTAAGGACTGGGACTTGTCTTGGCTGCTCGACACGGAAAGTTCGGACCGCAGCCAGAAAGCTCAAGGTCATCGCTGTCGCATACATTTCTTGGCTGAAGCAGATGGCTGTGTCTTCGCATTTTTCCTCCAGAGAGCCCGTGAGGCGCGATGTAGCAGCCGAGCACAGACTGGGGCAAAGACAGAGGCGCCGATAGTGAAAGGAAGTGTGCCGGGCTTGGTGTGGGGGGTGGAAGATGGGCGTGTTTTCAAATGCGCCTGGTTCCGGGAGGCCCAGTTCTCATTAAAAATCAATTTCTGGTGAGTTGGAAATGAGTGTCGCAGGGTTCAGGGTTCGTCAGGCCACTGCTGGAGCACTGGCTGGTTTCTGAGCTGGAAAGGAGAGCCGATGCCTCTGGAGTGAGAGCACAGTGTCTGATGCGTGGACATGCTGCACGGCCAGAGCCCTGTGGAATGGGGGAAAAGCTATCTATCATAAGAAAATAAAACCTTTCAAGTTGTTATACTTTAAAGGATAATACCGGTGTTTTTAATGTTCCAGCTTCCTCTCTGGTGTCTGCACACAGTCAGCATAGTTGGAGATATCAGGGCTCGTTTTCCTCCTTCAGAAGAAAACATTTACTGCCGTTTATTCTTCCACAGAGCGAGATTCATTTTTGTCCATGTGTTACTGTGTTACTCATGGCATGGCTCTAATGGAATTTATGCTCATTACACTCTGAGCTGCTGGCACATTGTCCTTTTTGCTGGTTAAGTAAACCACTTACATTATTAGGGAAGGCCAGAAGTGAATTCACTAAGAATTTCCCAAATGAAATATTCCCGATTTGAAAAGTGTGATATAGGATATCATAAGAAATACCTGTTTACTGGATGCTTGATCTTTTGTTTAGCATATCTACCAAGCGCAGCCGGGAGATGAGATCAATAGCAGGATGAGTCCCATTATCTGTTTATTATGGCCATTACAATCGGACACTAGGCCTTTTGTTCTCAGGTCTTGACCCCTGGTCCATTCGGATGCTTTGCATGTGTATGTACATTTCTGTTGGAGATAGCGAAGGCCGAAGCAAGCGGTACAAAGGCAATCAAGATGATTGGTAATCATTTATGGCAGCGTCTTTTATCTTGGGCTCTTGTTCGTGGCACTCACCTCTTGTTCCCTGTATTGCCAGATCCTTTTGTCTTTGGTCCAGTCAAGGGCAGACACGGCTTCCCGCTGCCCTGAAAGAGGATTGAAACACAAAGCGATGTTAACTGAATTAACCGTATCTTCGATGTTCCGCCGCAGCATCAAATGCTTAGCAACGGCCGATAGCCGAGATCCATTATGTGCAATTACTTTGATTTGCCTCCGTCTCTCGTTAACAGATCTCTCCTTGACATTTGTTTCACCTCTCCTTTCTCTCGCTCTCTCTCTCTCACAAAAACAGGGGCCACCAAAGACATGGGCAAGATGCTCGGTGGGGAGGAAGAGAAGGACCCCGACGCAGAGAAAAAAGAGGAAGAAAGGCAAGAGGCGCTGAGGCAACAGGAGGAGGAGAGGAAGGCGAAATATGCAAAAATGGAAGCAGAGAGAGAAAACATCCGACAGGGCATCAGGGATAAGGTAAAAATACCCATCATGCCGAGGGAGAAAACTTCAATGCAGTCACTTCTAACCCTTATTTCACCAGGCAAGTTAACGTAGTTGTTATCTTACTGGAGCAGCTGAGGGTAGGGGTCAACGCTGGTGGTTTGACAGTAGCTGTTGAGAGAGGAGAGTGTTTTCTCCCACACCCAGATGTTTCCAGCTGGTGAGGGGATTAGAACCAGTGGCTTCATCCTGCCACTCGTTTGATATACAACATGCATCATGATTTAAAGTCACACTGAAATGAAAAATGACTCGTTCTATTACTTCATGGAAAAAGGAAAATCTTTAGTGGTACCAAGAGGCGTACATCAAAATTCCAACCAATAAAACCATCACAGATTTTTTAACAGTCCCACCCCTCCCATCAAATAAAACTGCCTCTCTCTTCCTAACTGATATCCCATTGGTTTACACTTTTGAATGATCCCTCCCCGGTCCAATATCCTGTTTCAACAGGAAATACATCACATCAAGGAAGCAATATGCTCTCAAAATGTGTCGATTGGTATAAAGCATCTGTGTGCAGTTTACTGACGTCACCTTACAGGATTTCTGGGTATTGCAGTTCAAACTGTTTTCAAACAGTTACCTCTCGCTGCCATTTGAAGCCGCCAACGTACGAAGTTCCCTACTGC
>OMLI01087962.1:0-10639 GCA_900302605.1 Rondeletia loricata
ACAAACCATATGACGTAGTAGGATAGCACCGAAGAGGGAAGACTGTAAACAAACCGCAGATACCCAGTTAGCATGGAGGTAGACTATCATTGCCATTTAGCATTATGCTAAATGCTTTAGCCTAATGTTAATGTTACATAAACGTCTATGTTGTATGTTGGCGTCAAACACTATTCAAAGCAATAAGCTAGCTGAAGTTAGTCAGCTATCTTATTGCTTTGAATAGTGTTTGACGCCAACATACAACAGAATAACTGATGTTATTGCAGCATCTACGCTAGCCTCTGTTTCTGTGGCCGCCGCCATTGCAGACAGCTTCTCGCTGTCGTCACACCCAAAGCCCACATAGATATGCAAAGCCCGCCCGTATAGGACGATTATTGGTTCAGAGCCAGATGGATTTGTGAAAACAAACCATCTGGCAGAGTCAGGTTAGGTTTAAGGGACACCAGCAGCGCTCCTGCTACCTCTCTCTCTGTGTTTATTCTTTGTTCGTTCAGTATAGTCAGATGGGGCATTAGTGTGGTTTGCATTTAAAGCCAATGTATTTTAGGCCATTTCTGATTTTAAGCTATCTCCGCTCTTGATAATTAATACATTAATGATTAATGATGACTTGATGATTAGTTAATTTGGTATCACTTTGTTCTGTTGCTTTTATTTGTTTAAGTGTAGGCCACGGTCACCGGCCTGTAACTAATCAGCCCTATGTTGTGATGTTTTGGCATTCGTTGGGTATGTGTAATGGCTCAGGCCACCTTATGGTGTTAATTGGGTGGCACCAGCCCATAGAATTTTTTAGAAGCCCTTTGTAAGCGGTGTAATATTTCTGGTTTTAACTAATATGGATACCAGCAGATTATTAGTGATACAGTGTGCAATTGGAGAGTGTGTGTAATCTAAATTGACCCCCCGTTTTCGCCAGCACCCCCTGCATGAAACACCTTCCCGTGGCTATGAAGGGAGAGTGGTTTTATGTCTCGCCATTTAGCTCACCAATGAAGATATTGCACATTGCCCTGTCATTTGCTTGGCATCTTTTAATCTAAATCACTATAAATTGCCGTAACTAGCAGTCAACTAGCTGCCGGTATCTTACAGTATAATTATACTACAATTTCTGGCATTATTGGGGAGTGTGTCTGCTGGCATGAAATGATATGTATGATTGCTTCAGTTCCATAGAACTTAGTCCTGCACTCCTGACCTCCTTCACCATATTTGTTTAAAAGACCATTAGACCATTCTCCTTTGGATGAGATGAGGCTTCCAGGGAGGAAAAGCCAGTGAGCAATGGAGATCAGTGAGAATGCAAAGGGGGATAACTGTGCCAAAATCACAGCCATCTGGGCTCACTCTCACTCAGAACCCCATACACATCTAGCTATCCTTCCTTAAATCCTCTCTATCTACCACACTCAGTCTATGGTGCCCTTAATCCCTATTGCACCCACCAACACTGCACTGCACTAGCTCTGCAGCTCCTGGCTCCTCTCCTCTCCTTCGCTTCTCACCGCTCAGCACACTGACCCCCACGAATACATTGAAAACCCCCACGCACCAAGCGTTAAGACGTTTTGTTTTTTTTAACATACGGTCCAATCATTCTTTCATAGGATCAAGACATGAAAATAATGCAGAATCTTGGGGGAAGAAGGAGAAAAGAGAGTGGGAAAAGTATGATAAGTAGGCCAGTAATCCTGGATTGAAAATGATAGATTATGAAGCACTCTCTCACAATTGATTCATGTTGAGGTTTCAGATATTACAGAATGTTATCACTTCGAATCCAACTGCTTTTTTTTATACAAGGAATACAGGCAGGGGTGAAGCCCCCCAAAAAGTGAACATTTGTTTACATGATCAAGTATCTTTTGATCCTCAATGTCTAATGCACAGAACCATCTGCGTAATACCATTTTGCCTCAATAGTTGAATCTGACTACAGCTTGCACAGTGGAGCGTGATTCAGACAGAGAGAGATGATTGCTGGCACAAGACAGATTGAGGACTCTGTCACTGTTTGTCCTGCATGGATGGAGACTGAACGACCATCCAGAACCTTCTGGCTACTTATGCAGATCCGATGCCCATTTGACGCTGTTAGAATTGTGTGGCATCAACAGAAGGTGGCTAGGTCTGTGGGTGCGGGCGCCAGGTGGCAATGAGCACCAGAGAGAAAGGCAAACATGACGTCTTTGCAAGAGAATAATTTAGGATAATTGCAGTGATTTTCAACCTGGGCCTTATTTTCCTAGTTTTTGCCATCATGCTGTTTGATTCTGATCAGAATTGTGTCAGTTCAGTCAGAAACACTTGCTTCAAAGGAGTTTGGACCATTTATAGCACAAATGGTTATCCAGTTGTATTTGGCAGAAAAGGCTCTGCTCTTGAGGATGTTGCCCAAATGAATCCAAGCAGCATGCGAGAGATTCTGCAGGGAGCGCAATAAACCCCTAAGGCATAGTAGACATATATCATTCAATAATTTGAAAACCAACATAACACCAGACATTTCTATTTCAATTCAGAGATAGCTTGCACAAGCATCCTGTGTACAGATAATAGCAGCAGGAGGTTGGGGTGGTGGAGGGAGTTTTTGCATCGACTTGGGTCAACAGCAGCAGTGGTATGAATGATCAGCAGTGTGAGCTGTCAGATTATAAAGACCGCCTCATTGACTTGTTTGAATGTGATTGGTGATTGAGAGTCAGCTGATACTGATCAGCTGATAGCTGAATAAACATGCAGCTAGATACTAGTAGTATCTTGATACAAGGGAAATATCCTAGTAAGATTCATGTCTGTTCTAAACTCTCGGTGATGGAGACATGAAAGTGTAAAGTCAGCAGCTGGTTTTTGAATCCTGTCAAATTTGCTGGTGTACTATGCATGTGTGTGCATGTTTGTGTATGGAAACAAGTGTGTGTGCACACTGAGGAATACAGCAGAGTGACAGGAACGGGTATGGGGGGTATTTGATAAAGCCAGAGTTGCTGAGGAAGTGGCACTTCGCTGTGATGAAGGAGATGAAAGCCAAAGGCACGTTAATTATGCATCTGTCTCCAATGGATAACACTCAGAGGAGACATGTCCTGATTCATTTGGCAGATTATTCTTCACTTCTGCTTGGGGATTTAAAGGAGATGATTTATTGATCTTGCTCCAACTGTGTCCTGTTGTTATTGCTGAATTCTGATTTGCCTCTGATTATGGACTGCCTCAGCTTCATAAGTGAGTGCAGCTGGAGAGAGAAGTGCGCTCTGTAGGACACAAGCAACATCTTTTTCCCCTGACAAATTGTTCTCTAGATAATCTGGAGATAGAACTTGCAGATGGCAATGATAAAACCTTAGAAGTTACTGAGGCTTTTTTTGTTTTTTTGCCTGTCTGCTTATTTCTCTGCTATTTCAGACGCATCTAGATCATTGTTCAATAAAGTATCATGAAACAAGTAATTCAAAGCTCTATTACTCAGAGAATTCATTCAGTTTGAAACCCCATCAAATATCGAATTGACAGACAATTTAGTCAATCCAAAAGCCACAGCCATTGCTCACTGGAGTCTTTTTTGTTGCCGGAAATAGCTCTCTTGTTCTTTTCAGGCGTAGAGAGCAATGTGCCTAGTAGGAACAATACTTTATGTTGGAATTGATAGCTGTGAATGTATTTGACAAATATTGTGTATCATCCAAGCACCAATCTGCAAGGAAAAGCCCACCGGTGGTTTTATTACTCCTGATCTAAGCAGAAAACAAATCGACTAGGGGTAATGTAAAAATGATATATGATTAGGCAAGGGAAAGGGGCCATAAAGTGATAAACACTGATATGTTTTATCTTCAGAAAGCTTTTTGGGAAATGGGGTTTACAATGTGTCTAGTGCATCATCATTAAAGGACTTTGCTTTAATTCTCATTTATTGGGCATGTCAACGCTTTTTGCAATAAGTTAGCATGTAGGCTAAAAGAGAAGATTTGTATCATCTGACTTTTTTAATGTAAATGACATTTAAAAATGCAGCTGCTCATTTGATATATTTTCCCAAACTGCAGTAAGTTGGTTGACCATTTGGGAATGATCATGCTCTATCGTCGAAGTAGGCTTATATTCACCAGAAATTGGGTTAGATGTGTTTTGGGCATTTCTTACCCCATTTATTTTTAAAATTTCAAAATTACAGTTTAGGCTGCAGACTAGGATGTGTAGGATGTGATTTTGATCAATTATATAATTTGTTTCATTTTGATACAAAGTCGGGGCGTAACAAATTCTGTCTGTTTCTACTGGATTTTGGAAGATGGGGTACAGACTAATATAAATAAGAAAGAAGTTGGCATCTTCAATATGTCATATCCATATATAGTAGGTTATTTTGGATGGCCAAAGGTAAGATTTGCAGAATAATAATGGTTTTCAAGACAGCTGTACATTATATATTAGGGCTGCAATTACTATGAAATATCAGTATTTGATCAGGTCTCAATAGCATATTTACTTGGTTACATTGAAAACATTGGCTGGAATCTATATTCAATTTAAAAAAAAACATTGATATTGGTCATAGGTCAATAATAATTAATAAAGGGGTTTGTGAATGAATAATATGAATAATACTAAATATCCACGACTGCCATGCTTTCAGACAGTATTATTATCTTTAATCATCATAAAATTTAAGATCTAGTAGTTAGAATTGTGAATATGGAATTAAATGGGATAGGTGACCTAATGAAGTTTCTATTTTTAACTGTTGTTCAGTATAAAACAAAGCTGCACCTGTCTGGACACGAGGTCACGATGCCACTTGTAAAGTTGGTTGGTGAAATGCCCTACAAACAGAGAAGCAGTGCACACAAAAAAAGAGAAAGCCAAACAAATAAATCAGCTCGCAAAGCTGCCAAAACTTCCACTTTCTTCCAACTGAGAGGGCAGGAACAAATGGGCAGGGGCTCAACAACAAGAACAAGGGCTAGATGTTGAGCACAGAGTATTTCAGTGCAAGGTGAGAAGGGAATGCTCCTTCAGTGAACATGGAAGTACAATTTATGTGCATGATCAAAGTGACTCGTTAGCCTATGACCAGGTTTGAAAGGGGGAATAATAAAGGGGAATAATACATGATTCTGCTGTATACCTTACATTATACATATTACATTTGAAACTGCTCAAGAATGTGAGGACAGTGCTATGATCGAGCGGCTGACAAAACGTTTCAGCTACTAAGGCTAATAAGCCTCGTTCTCAAGCCAAACAAGCAAATGACAAAGCAGTATGATTATTTCAGTATTTAGCATGGTGATATATAGACCTCGTAAGTCCAGTCGTCATATATGACGTCAGCATGCCCAAATATGGAGTTACGGTTCCAAAGCAATTTCTCTATGGGGAAAATGAATGGGGTTTTCACCCAATCGTCCCTGTCACAGTCTGCACTTAATGCAGGCTTTTCAAACTTTGGACGTTTTGACCTACGTATATTTATCTCTCTAATGGCACTGGGTCCATTGACTTCTGTAACTGTTTTCAAGTCGAAGCTGTCATTTTGCTAACAACAAGCAACATTGGGCGCATATCATTTGCATCACCCACTGGTGGCAGGACTCTCTCTCTCTCTCTCAACATCTAAGCAACAGACTGAGCAAGTTACCAGAGTTATACAGCTACTTTTGCTAAATCGATTGCATATCTTTGATTTCCATGTTTTATATTGTAAATATTTATCTTAAATCATAGTTATATCTTTCTCATAGCTTGCTCTGACCATCCCTGTTATTTGCCCTGCCTCTATGCTGCACTGCTCCACACAGAGCCTTCCCGTTCCCTAAGTGGTGTTGCACATGGTGGCAACAAAGCTATTAACCTTTTGTTGTTGACAGTCATGATATAAGAAGACTAAACATTTTGTATTCCTCCTTGGCACAATAACATACCTTTCATTTGTGCTTGCACATCCTCTTTTTTCTTTTCTCTCACTCGTACCGGCACCTGACCAGTAGTGTTGTTTGGACATCTTGCCGTTTGATTGCCGTGAATTGCTTCATGATGACTGACAGTTTAACGGGCCCTGCGATTGGCTGACCGGTCTGCTCCATCAGATCTAGTGAAGAGGTGCCACTCTGCTCACTATATAAATGTATTTACTTGTTCTACATGATTTAAATCATTCCATTGACGTTTCAGCCCACGAAGGCCTTCATCAGAATGTAAGCCATTATATTCTTTACAATCTGATGAAGGCCTTTTCGGGCCGAAACGTCAATGGAATGATTTTAATTGTACAACAATTAGGCAAAAGTTCTATCATTGTGATTGCAATTCCTACTGGTCGCTGATAGAGGTCAATAAAGGTAATATTTACTTAATATCCGGGAGATTTATTTTTACAAATAATTCTATTCCTCTATTATGCTATTATCATAGGCTATAATAATAGGATATTGTTTGACCCAAAACATTGGAAAATTTGACTAATCTGCTATTCAACTGGAGTAGTTGAGCTGCATTATGACTGTCCATTATAAGTTAAGCATGGGCTTGCAATCTTCTGTTTTTGTTTGTTATGGTACCTTGAGTGGCTCTGGTTCATGTGTCCTTGGCTACTTTAGGCCACCTGCAGTAGGGCCTCATGAGGTCATGCTACCCTGCTGTCTCTAGCTCTCTCTCTCTAGCCATGTTCTCAGATTATGTCATCTATCATCTTGATAGTAATATGAGGAAATGTAATTTATGGCTTTTGATAAGTTAGTAGGGCGGTGTGTCTCATGTAGCGGCGGCAGGGTGACCTAGTGGTTAAAGAGAAAATCTTTCAACCGGAAAACCCAGGTTCCAGCCCCGGTATCTGCAAGCATCAGGGCTGCTGAAGTGTCCTTGAGCAAGACGCTGAATGCCTACCAGCTCCAGGACTGCTGCTCTGTACCTGACCCTGACCTCCCTATGGAGGGGGGTGATTAAGTATCATCTTATTATTATGTGAGAATGTTAAAATGAAGTGAAAGAAAGTGCGTGCGGATTGTGTTTAAGTCGCAGATTCACAATCATTAAAACTTTTCTGTGTCACTGACATTTCAAATAGTGGTATTATCAACTCTGAACCAGCCAAATAGGCTTAGTCATGGCCATAGGCTACCATAGGTTTCAACTTACTAGATATGTAGTGATGATTGTGTTTTTCAAAATACTACCAGGGTGGCTAGACTTAAGTCTGCTTTTTATCCAGGGTAGATATCGTGTATCAAATAAGGTCTTACGTTTCAAGGCTGAATCCCAAACAAATCGAGATACAGTACATCTGTTTTAGGAAAACCTCACCAACACACACAGCTGTCCGAGAAATGCTTAATACCAAAGACAAGTCTGAGGTCTGAATACCAACACGCAGGTTTGGTAGTAAATCCTCTTTGCAGGGACTTATCTCAGCTCTGGATTTCAGCCTTAGTGAATTCATGTTGTGCTGTCATTTCAGAAGTGTAGGTTCTGCAACAAAGGATTTGGGATGACGTTCCTTGAAATACACTGCCCACTCCAAATCTGTTGGACCCTCTAGTCCTCTGACATGCACAGATTTCCAGAGAGGTTAGGGGTTATGCATCTCACCGGCATAGTTACTGTGAGGTTAGGGGCTGAGACGGACCTCGTAGACCGTTTTCTTGTTTGTCTTCTCCTCATAAAAGTTCCTCTGTTGTTTTAGTCAGACAGAACACTACCACTGCTTCCAAAATAAATGTAAAATAAGACAAATTGCATCAATATAAAAATGCAATTCAATACAATATCTTAGAGTGTTATAGTGTATCCTACAACCTCTTCTTTCAAAATACTCTAATGTCCTGCAGGCGAGGACTTTGGATTTCTTTGGTAGCCTGTACGTTCTGAACTATGGTTCACTGAACTTGCACACAGGCATGGAAAACCAGTAGTATCTGTGAAATATGCAATACTTAATTAGCATAATAATTTCATTTCAGAATGGGGGCAACTGTAATCTCGTCCTGTCACGACAATCACCGCCATGGTACATTTCTGATCAATTCTAATTAACGGGCTGCAGATTTAGCTCGACTGTATGCAGTTACAGTCGTGATTTATGACCAGCCTCCCTTTTCTGTGTCTGCCAGAACTGTGGCTCGGCTGTTATTAGGCGTTAAATTCATGATGGAATATTTCAGAAGACTTTCACTGCCCACGAAGCAGTCTGGATCCAAAAAGTATTGTTGTAGGATAAACAGAAAATTACTTGACTCTCCTTCAGGTTTGGTTATCATTTAACATTTTCTTAGTTATTTTAAAATGTCTTCTTTAAAGTCTTTCACAGCCAGCATTTTTCTTATTTGACAATTTACTCAAAGTGGCCACATTCAGTTCCTTAACTTCATAATTACTGTGGATTGCCAGTGTTTTGAATAAAAAACAATGAGCAATGCTGTGAATATTGAATTAGACAACTTTAGTTAATGACAAATAGCAAACAAATCATGCATAAGGCCTATAGTCAATATTTTATTGAAGACTGTCAAGAAAAGGCTTCAAAAAATGTCATGAGGATGATTCAGTAAATCCTTTGACGGATATCTGGTATCTTCTTCAAAATTAAAATATCCTGTATATGTAGTCTTTTCATACAACTCCTTCTTGTGCATCTCATCATTCAAGTGGATCTTTGTTAATGTGTTTCTTGCTATTGTTATAGGATCAGTTCACACCAAAATGAACTATTGGAGAAAAGCTGCTTTTGTGAAATATCTCATGGTGAATAGTGACATGTCCTGGACTGTTGCCATCAGAGCCTCCTCCAACAATGAATAGCCCAGCAGACAAACCATGTGGGAGGAGAGCAGAGACAGCTTTGCAGGAAAAGCCTTTGTCTTGTAGTTGTATGTGCTCATCTGCTTGAAAGACACCCACACTGTTAAGAAAACGTATTGTGAAATCCCCCAAAAGTCTAGTCCTATCTTGCTGGTGTTAAAGTGTCAACATTTGATATGAACTGCACTGCTTTGAAACACCAAATTGAAACACCAGAAATTCAGAACTCGGAGACAAAAACTGGAGACACTTGTCATTCCAAATTGTCTGCACACTGTAATGCCTTAGTCTTTATCTGCAGTACATGTAAATCTTTGGTCCGTGCATCGGTAAATTCAGGACAGCAGCCCCAAACACAGTCGTGCCAGTCCCCTGAATACGAGTGAAGCAAAAAAGAAAAGGAAAGAAAGAGTGCAGCTAGGGCGATTTTTTAATGTCGAATGCAGGGCTATGAACTCTCAATATGAGACAACATACAGTATAGATGCTGAGCTTTCCATAGATTCTTGATATGGCTTTGCTGTCACTGGTGGTCCTCACCTCTCTTACTTCACCCTTTCCTCACTGCAAACAATGTCTATTGTTATCTAGTCCCATATTCAAGTGAAAGATACTGCTAGTAGAGTGAGATAATTCAACTTGTTTCAGGAGTTTTCTGGAAAGGAAAGTGTCAATACCGTGAAACAAGGCAGAATAAAGCAGACTTGTATACAATTATTGTATTGAGCAAGTTGATTTGCATTGGAAACAAGTGAGATTATCTCTCCCCCGTGGCAGATTTTTTCACTTGTTTCAAGAAAAATAAGATTTGAATACTCAACTCTAGATTATTAAAGCTGCACTAGGCATGCTTTTTATGTAAAAATAAACCTGTCTTATCCTAAATCATGAAGTGGGGTGGCAACAGAGAGGATCCCTCCTAACTGAGACCGTAGATTCGCCCTATTTGCCCAAATTTGTATTATAATTATTCTGGTGTCGGGTATGGACTCTTCATGGCGCACAGGAAATGAGGAATCAAAACCTGTGAGCGAAATCCAAACTGTCTCCTAATCAGCAGTGAGCAGCGCTCCGTCCAGAGAAAGCTGGACTCACCAACATTAGATCTTCTTCCTCTCTCGTCTCTTTGGCATCTTTGGTATAAAGCATCACAGACTGCCCCGGGGTTGGTAAACATGAGCGTGCTGTGTGCAGTTTACTGATGTCACTTTACAGGATTTCTGGGTATTGAAGTCCTCAAAACTCAAATAGTTGTCTCTCGCTGACATTTGGTGCAGGTTTAAGATGGATATTTTTTTCAGTGCTGGCTCCACATTTGTCATTTGTCCTTTTCTGCTCCACTCCTCCTGTGGCTTTGCAGTCCTTGTTGGTTTTGTCCTGATGCTCATCTCTGCTGCCAACACAACACAGCTTACCGCTGTGAGTCAGTTTGTACTGGACTGTTCATATGAAGAAGCTTCATGCTTGTTATTCCCAAATTTCTTCCTGCGACCCCGCTAGGCAAATTATCTAACATATAGCATGGACTGGGGTCAATTAGAGATGATTCACAAATGGATTACAGTATCTTCCCCCACCTCCCCCAGTCACACACACACACACACACACACACACACACACACACACACACACACACAACCTGCTATTGCTCCTCCTCTTCTTCCCTCCATCTTTGTCCAGAGAGCTGTGGGAGGAGTTGACCCCGTCCACATATAGATTAGCCCCGCCCAGCTGTTTACCTCCCGCCGTCCTCTGAAAAACAAACACACCCAGGAGATGAAACTAGATGAAACTAGATGAGACCAGATCAGGTACAAAAAAATTACTAAATCAT